>PVJH01008055.1:0-88148 GCA_004026705.1 Nesogale talazaci | reverse complement strand
TGTTTCTTCATCTCTTCTATTTCCAGAAATCGCTTCCCCTTGGGTCCCTCTTCATTTGCAGAAACAAAAAGAAGTTGCACAGAGCAAGGTCAGGTGAGTAAGGTGTGAGGAGAAAGAGAGGCATGCTGTTTTGGGCCAAAAATTGGTGCACTGACATGGCTGCATGAGCAGGTGCATTGTTGTGGTGGAAAACCCGATGTCCTATCTACCATATATCAGGCCTTTTTTGTCACATGCATTTATGTAGACTTTTCAAAATCTCTAAGTAGAAAACTTGATTAATACTTTCACTTGGTAGGAAGTGAAAGTCCAAATGCACTAAAAATTACCATTTTTGTTCATTCTGGAAGTTAACAGACATCCAGAATGAGATTTGTCATCAATTGACATTTCACCATTTTTGAAAAGAGAAAACTACTTGTAAACTTGAGATTTCCCCATTGTCCTTGTTAGCTGTTTTCAGCATCACAAAAGTTTCTGCCACATGTTTGCCAAACATAAATTCACAGTGGCACTCTGTTCTATTACATTGTCCATCACAAAAAAATAAATGAGGTTTGAGTGAACCTTGTTTTATGAAACAATTTACTGTGACAAGAACTTTCCCAAGTGATGCCACTGGGTGCACTAACTCAGAGCAAAGTGCTTGATGCTCTCCTAGTGGGAAAAAAAATGCATACTAAGGAAACTCTGTTCAGCTCAGTGGAATTCCAGATTTTTGGAAGGAGGTACCATATATATACTTTAGTAAAAGTGGGGAGGACTTGAAATTGCATAGAATAACAAGATTACACCCTTCGGTATAGATTTCAATTAAATATAAAGAAACAATAACCTTTACTACTGCACCAATAGACAACAATGGTGAAAAGAGTAGAACTGGCAAAGATTTCATTTTTCTTTGATCCACCATCAATGCTCATCAAAGCAGCAGTCAGAAAATCAGATGGTATATTGCAGTCGATAAATTTGTAGTATATGATCTCTTTTAAGTGTGTAAGAGGAAAGGAGTCATCTAAGAGACTAACATGAACTTTCACCAAGTAATAATGTTGTCAATCACCTAATAGACATGTGTGATCAGAACAATAAATATGGAAGACCACACTGAATTGAATTATTACATTAACAAAGAATACTGAAAGTCTTGTGGATAGTCAGAAGAACGAATAAGTCTATCTTTTAAAAAGTACAAGCAGAATGATCTTTTATCCAAGGCCAGTGAGATTTTGTCTCACATTCTTAGGCATGTTGTAAAGAGATACCAGTCCCTGGAGAAGGACATCGTGGTTGGTGGAGTGACTCTGAAAAAGAGGAAGCCCTGTAATAAAATGGATTGGCGCAGTGGGTGCAGCAATGGGCTCAAATCTAACAGTTGTGGATGACGTGGGACACTGTAGTGTTTTTTCCTGTTATAGACTAGAACACTGTGTTTGAACCAACTTGATGGTCCTTGATAGCTACAACAACAACAGAATCTTCATCATATAAAGTCACCATGGATTGGGATTAATTTATGGGGGAGTGACAACAATAAAGTGATTGGTGGCTCAGTGGTAAAATTCTCACCTTCCATGAAGTTAGTACAAGTTTCAGTTCTCAACCAATGCACCCCATGGGCACCCACCACCCATTTGCCAGTAATAGCTGTCTGATTGATAACAGTGACAAGATACAACCCCTACCTAAATCTACAAAATATAAATAAATTCTAACTTGGTGATCAAATCATCTGTGGAAGATTTCTTTGCATTTTGAAGAAGGAGCACTCGCTGAGAGACTCTCCCTCATCGTGTAAGATGTTGCAATAACCTCAGAGTTAGTCCCTACTAGTCTCATACTTTCTCTTTAGAATCCATCCTACTACTTCGAACATTTTTATGTAAATATATATTTAGAAACTTTATAAAATTATTTTTAAAACCATAACTTTAATTAAACCATTCCTAGTTTTTATGGGCTGAGTCCATATCAACTTCATCTTGATAATATTCTTTTGTGTGCATGCTCGAATCTGGTGCCCTGATGGAAAGTGTACAAAACCCCACATTTAAAATGTGGCATGTATTCTTAGAGTGTCATTTTCACTTAATAAAAAGCAATTTAAATAGTTATTTTATTATTTTTAGTCACTTTTATGAGTAACTAAATCAAGTCTTTGATTCTTGTCCTGAGCTCTATTTCAGTTTTTCAGTTAAAAAAAAAAAAGATTTAAAAGTATAGCACTGTTCAAAATATTCAGTCCAGTTGTCTGTGGTGCTGAATGTTCCTTTTTCTCCTCATAAGATTAAACTTGATTCCTGTTCTCTAGAGATTTCAACTAGAGATTTTGATTCTCCATGACTGCACCAAAGGATATGCATATATCCCTAGGTATAATCCTTATAAGAAAGTTTCACCAGCTTATTTTATATCGTACATGATTTAGCCCAGAAATCTTGAAGACTCTTCAAATTCCTTTAGATAGCTACATTAACATAAGTTACTCAGGTAAGTTTGCTTCGACAGCTGTGAACAAACTACAAAGCCATCATCTGTAATGATGGGAAAGGTAGGTTATATTTTCTAATTATTAAGATTTCTCTCCTAGATCATAATTGGAAAGAGTTATTAAACAAAGTACACATATATATTTGTTTCCATAATGGAGTTTTGATGCTTAGACCAATAGAAGTAAGTTTAAGATAGAAAATTTATTTCCTAAATAAATAACAAAAGTGTGCTTGTGATTTAGTAACACTTGATTGCTAAATCAGAGGCTAGCAGTTTAAATTCCTGAATTTCTTTGCGGGAGAAAAATGTGACATTCTGCCTTTGTAAATATTTAAAATATCAGAAGCCCTTTGGAGGTTGTTCTATTCTGTCCTGTAGGTCACAAAGTTAGAATTGTTTGATGGCATATAGCCACTAGAACAACATCAACAAGCCTTTCTGCAAACCCTACTCACTTCACCATCTACCCTATCACCAGAAGACAAAACTAGAAAAAAATTGGTTAAAGGAAGAGCATTGTCAGAAAATAATGCAAAACAAATTACTATAAAATCATAGTACCATTTATCTTTTTTTTAAAATAAAGAGGAAGCTATTATTTCTAAAATATTCTCCTTCTATACATTTCTGAAGGTGATGTTTCTATCTCTCCATTTCTTCCCCAATTGCAATATATATGTAAAAGATGGAAAAGTAATATGGAAGAATAAGTGATAATTTGAGTTGATGCATTTGAATTAAGGTGTTGGCAGCAAATATTGAATGTCAATGTAATGAACAGGTCTCTCCAGATATCATCCTTGTTAAAGTAGTATATCATCAAAATGGATAAAATCCCTTAACAAAGTGGATTGATAGAGTAGTCATAAAATGGGCTCTGTGATACTGTGGCAGTCATGTGCTTATGTTAATTTTATGATTGAAGTGTGGGGGTGGAGTCTAGCCTGTTATTCTGGAGATAGCCATTGAGTGGCCAATGAGGCCTCTGTGTGGGCATGGCTTTCTCCTGGGACTTCTGGGAAATTTTGCGATGTTTACCTCATGAAGATGAGAAGCTATCTTCCCCAATTGTTGGGAGTTAGTCTCAGAGACAACTAATCATGGACAAGAGAAGATGGCAGCATCTGAGAAGCTAGAGGAGCTGGCGGAGAGACCACATGGCTTTGCCCTGATGGAGCCAGACCTCTGAAGCTGGGATGGCCACACGGAGACTTCTGCCAGTGAAGAGTTACTTCTGCTGTTGATGGACCCTGAGCACTGGAAGCAAGGAGTCATATGGACACCCCTGCCAGCGCTGGGATTTTGCATCCACTGGCCTGTGACTTCATGAGTCGGAAGGAGACTTTATAGACTGATTTCAGGCATATGGGTTAATATCGGACTTATGACTTTGAACTGGACTGAGCTCAATGTCCTGTTCCTCTTGTATATAAATCTTTTCCTTATATCCATATGTGTTTCTATGAAATTTGTTCCTCTAGTGTACCCGGACTAACACAGTTACATAATTCTGTGTCAATCTTGAGATATGAACATGTAGGTGTGAAGTCTAGCCTGTCAATCAAGTCACAGCTTGATGTTGCCTCCTTGTGGGCATGATCTTCTTCTGGGAACCTCCCGTGGTCTATTTACCTTGACTTTCCTGTTGACAAGCTAGGATGAGACCCGAGTGAGCCCTGTGATGCAGCCATGGCCATTGGATCCACACAACTCTGCACCTGCAGGCCGGTGATCCACTTGAGTTCTGAATCATTGCATGTGACTGTGTCAGTCCCTTTCCAGACTGGACGAGTGTCAGACTGATGGACTAGTATTGGATTGAGTGATTTGATCTGGACTGCTCTGGGATGTTTTCTTGAAAAACAATTACTCTTTGATATGAAACATATCATATTTCTTATTTCTTACTTATACAACAGAGTACCACTCCCAGACCCCACCTCCCCCCCAAAATGGAATTGTGTGTACTTGAATGGAGCTTTTGTGGTACACATTTTTTTCCCACTAGGCTAGCATCAAGCAATGTGCTCTTAGTATGTTCAGTGGTGTTGCCTGGAGAGGTGCTCTCTAGTTCCAGTTAAATATTTTTTTTCTATAAAAACAGTGTCACTCAAACCTCGTTGTTTTGTGATAGATGATTGAACAGAACGGAGCAGGCATCCTCAAACTTTTTAAACAGAGGACCAGTTCACTGTTCCCCCTCAGACTGTTAAAGGTCTAGACTATAGTTAAGAACAACAACAACAACAACAGCAACAACAACAATGATGAACAAAGTCACTGTGGGTCCGGGATGAGTAGACTGCTAAGCAGTACAGGCAGCCTGGCAAAAACACCCAGCGGGTTGTATAAATGTCCTTGGCGGGCCACATGTGGCCCGTGGGCCATAGTTTGAGGACCCCTGGAAGAGAGTGTGGCAGTGAATTTTTGTTTCCTGCTTGGAAAAAATGTTACAGAGATTGTTGTGATGATGAACACAGCTTAAAAGGATAATGCTATGAGAAAAACTCAAGTGGACATGTGGTTTTCTCATTTCAAAAATGGTGAAATGTTAATTGCTGACAAAACTTATTCTGGATGTCTGTCAACTTCCTGAATGAACAAAAATGTCAACTTGTATTGCATTCAGACTTTGTTCTACCAGGTCAGAGTATTAATCAAGCTTTCCACTTAGAGGTTCTGAAAAGATTGCATAGAAGTATGTGACAAAAAGGCCTGATTTGTGGCAAACAGGGGGCTGGTTTTGCCACAACAACAATGCACCTGCTCATGCAGCCAAGTCACTCCACCAATTTTTGGCCCAAACCAGCATGCTTTCTTCTACCCTTACACCTTACTCACCTGACCTTGCTCTGTGCGACTCCTTTTTGTTTTTGCAAATGAAGAGGGACATGACAGGACAGTGGTTCTATAACTAGAAGGATGAAGAAACAAAGGAGGGAGTTGCTGTCAGCCATCCAAACAGAAGAGTTTGAAAAATATTTCTAAGTATGGAATCATAGATTTGATAAATGTATTCATTGCAGTGGAGAGTGCTTTGAAGGTGATAGGCTTACTCTGTGCTAGTTTTGAAACCAAATTCCATATTTTTGAGTATCCCCTGGAAAACATTTTTCAAGAGCAATGGGGCCTTGTGGAAGGAGCAACCCTTCGTGAATGCTGAGGAGTAAAGAGGTTTAAATGCTATTTGGCAAGTAGGTCCTGGGATATGGAACCCTGAAAGAAAAGTCTGATATTCTTAACCCAGGGATTTCCTGTACCCCCAAAGTATTTTCATGGTACTTTGATTTAAATATTGCTCCACTATAATTCTAAAAATCTACTGATCTGCTTTCTATCAACTTATAGTAATATTCTCTATGGTAGGATGTCATATAAGTGAAATGAAACCATATATACCATATATAGTCTAGTATAAGCTGACCTGCATATCAGCCATAAAAACAAACAAACAAACAAGCAAATAGAAATGCATTGGTGAGAATGCAGGGGGTGTTAGAGCAGAGACCCAAAGCCCATCTATGGACAGTAGAACCTTTCCCACAGAGAGGTTAGAGGGAGGGGATGAGTCTATCAGGGTGTAGTAGAGCACTAAAGGGTCATGCCATGTACCTCTGATCTCTTGAGGCCACCTGAGCCCCCACTATCATGACCCCAGTGCCGCTTCCCAATCCAGACTAGATGACGGCATGTGCATAGGCATAGGCAAGATATTAAACTCACAATACATGCACCCCAGGAACAGGAATGGGAATAGAAATACCAAAGGGGTGGGGAGAGGTGGGGAAGAAGGAGGGCACCTATCAAAATGAATGGCACATCCAGAGGGAAGAACAAGAGAAACCAGAGGAGAAGGGAGATGTAAATAAGGAACAATCTGTCAAGGGGCCAGGAGAGTTGAGGGGAAGAAGGAGGAGGGAGGGAAATAAAGAAGAACAAATTGTAAGGGTTCAATGGAAAGTAAATAACTAGAAAAGAATGATAGACTATATGCATGAATTTGTTAGAAAGAATTGATGCGTGGATTATAATAAGAGTTGTAAATACTCTAATAGAATGTGTATGTGTACACACGGACACACACACACACACACACACACACACACACACACACAACTTTCCGGTATAGACATCGCTTGTGTTCCAACTTTGGCCTCGCTCCTCCAGGAGTGGTGAGACTACGGAACCGCAGTCATCACTGAGGCAGATGTCAACCTGAAAGCCGGGGCCAGGCCGGGCATCGCCTGCTCCAGCACCATCCAGGAGGGCTCGCAGCTGAAGCAGCAGAGCCCATCCGTCCATCAGTGCATCGAGAGGCTCCTCATCTAGGGCCCCGTCCCAAGTGGGGTCAGAGATGCCCTGGGGTAGTGTGTAGCGTTCTTGGCCCTTCACTTATTGTTGTAAAACAATGGAGTCCTGGTGGGAAAAAATGTGCTGAAAAAAAAGATTTTGAGATTTATCGATATGGTTGCCTGTATCCATTCATTTTCATTATTGCATAGTATTTCATTGTATAGCACAGTTTGTTTAACCATTTTTGCATGATATATATTTAGGCTATTTTCCGTATTGGGCCATCTTGAATAAGTTGCTCTACGCATTCATACATGTGTCTTTACATGAACGTATGCTTCCATCTATCTTGGGAAATTAAATGGAAAAGCAATGTTGCAAGTTTATGTGTTTACTTAGCTTCTACAAAACCAAGAAATAGTGTCCCATTCTATATTCCCACTAGCAAAGTATAGAAGTTTCAGATTTTGCATATTCCTGTCAAAATTTGATACCAGGAATCTTCAAAGTTGTACTACTTCAGTATGGTAAAGAGTATTTCCTTACACTTTTAATTTGAATTTGCCTGATGACTGGTAGATCATTTTTACCTCTTTTGCATTCTCCTATTGCTCATTCACATATTTTTATATGGATTGTGAAAGTGAAAATGGAGACGTGCTGAGTTGATAAAGAATTCAGCCAGGAGTGAGGTTTTACTGACTCAAGGAAAGAACTCCAGGAGAGGAAGAGAGAGCAAAGAAAGGGCCAGAAGCATCTTGAGCTGCGACCCAATGAGTTAGGTCGGGGAAGGCAGTGAGGCAGTGGCACATCTGTATGGCTTGAGCCAAGGACATATGTGCTGATAAGGGGAATAAGACTTTCTGATGATGCTACAGTTGTAGGGTCTGAGTCAAGTTATGGTCTGTGAGCAATTTATCTTGTTTTGTTTTTTTTCTCACACCCACTTCCTGAAATGCTGAGGGAAAGGGCTATACTGATACTGCCCAGAGAAATAGGCTCCTTGGAATGCTGGAGGTAGGGAATGCACTGCCCATCTCTGGCCTTGAGAGGTGGGGCAGGGGTGGGGGTAGGGTGGGGGCGAGGCTTCATGGTCCGGACCCTTCCAACCAGATTGTTCACATGTTTTTCTATTTTTTAAATTTTTTCTAATTTTCAGTTAGATTGTTTTATCTTTGCGTTGCTAAAATTCTTGAAATAGTCTGAATACACATTATTTGTCAAATATACGTATTATAAACATTTTCCCATTTTCTTAATGTTTTCTCCTGAGGAGCCAATCCACTGCCACGGAGCCAATTCTGCCGCCTAGCAAGCCTGCAGGACAGAGGAGAATGGTTCCAAGGGGTTTCCAAAGTTATCAATTTCGCTATGGATGTAGACAGCAAACGGTGTAGAAGGTGGCCATCTTTGTTCACCTTTGACTCTCCCATTTCCACAAGGCAGGAGTCATATACAGGCCTGCCCATACAAGCTCTGCCCTTCTTTCCCTATTCGGACACCAACGTTCTCCCTAGAACACTGCTCCACTGGTTCAATAATTCATTGTAATGGCCACGCAGAACGTACAGGCAATACTCCCAGTGAAGACTCAGTCCACAGGAACACCTCCCATCGCCCCTACGCTCTCTCTGCTCCTCTGAGTTTCAGCCTGGTAGTTCCTTGGCTTCTGCTTCAGGGATGGGAGGCGGGGAAGCAGGAGAGCCAGCTTGTCAATCTCTCACAGTCCTTGCTGATCATTTCTTGTATGCTTTCCTCTTTTCCCACTCTATGCTGATGTCTTTTCCCCAGAAGTTTTGTAGCTTTGATTTGAAGTTTCTAATCTATGGTCTATTTTGAGTTTAGTTTTAGAAAGGCCTGAGACAAGACTGGGTTCATTCCCCACCCCTACCCCTCACCTCTGGGATATTGAGTTTTTCTATACTTATTTGTAAATAAGACTCTTTCAGCTTGTAACTTTTTTGTAAAATCAAGATAGGAATTTATTTCTGGATTATATTTTATTCTAATGATCCCTACACAAATACTTGTGCTACTGTCATATTTCATTGAACAAAATAGCATCTAAATAAGTTTTGAAGTCAGATAGTAAAAATTATCGAAAATCTTTTATTCTTTGTTTAAAATGTATGCTGGAAGTTCGGGGTTCTTTTACTTTTGAAATAATTTGTATTTATTTTGTTAGTACCTACCAAAAAAGGAAAGCAAACAAAAAAGAGTTTCAGTAATAATGCTAATTCATAAAATTAGTATGTTTTGGCTGAGCCACGGCGTAGTGGTTGTTTGCAGGACTGTGGCCCACTGGGATGGAGGTTCTATTCCAGCTCCACAGAGCAAAGGCTGGGCCTCCTACTCCCACCATCTGTGGGCAGTGATGCCCCTCCAAAAACAAACAAACAAACAAAAAATTAGTATGTTTCTCTATATTTTGGTTTTCTTTAATATCTCTTAGAAAAACCCAGCAGTTCAAAAGCACCAGCTACTCCATGGGGGACAGGTAAACTTTTCTACTCCCATCAATGATGTTAGTCTCAGAAACCCACAGGAGTTTCCTTTAGGCAACTGACTCAATGGCTGGAGTGTGGTTTTGGGACGATCTGTGAATTGGTATCTCAATATGGTTTTGAGTTCAAATTCTCTAAAAATGACATGAATCATATTTTTGTTTACATTGTGGTTATTTACAAAGCTATTTTAAAAAAGTTTCATTTGAATTATCCATCCATTTTAAATTGTGCTCTTGGCCTCTTTGTGTTGGGTTGTAGGAGTGCTACATGAGCTATTAAGCCCTTATGATATGTGGCTCCCCAATAATTGTGACACTTCCGATTCCCTCTTTATTATATGGACAAAAGCTTTTATATTTGATGGAATATAATTTATCTTCATGACTTTTAAAGATAAGGCTTTTGGGGGGCCTCATACAACATTTATCCCAATCCACACATAAAGTGTGTCAAGCGCCTTCACACACCTGCTGCCATCAGCATCCCCAAACATCTGCTCTCTTCTTGCGCGCTAGACATTGGCTCTTCATGTTTTCCCCTCCATCGCCCTCTGCCCTCCCTCATGAATCCTTGGTCATTTATAGATTATTATTATTTTTTCATATCTTACTGTCTAGTGTCTCACCGACTCTTTCACTATCCATTCTCCAGATAGGAGGTTTTATGTCGATCCTTGGAATAAGCTCCTCCTTTCTACCCCACCTTCCCTACACTCTTCCAGTACTTCCACTCTCACTTCTGGTCCTGAGGGCTCATCAGTCCTGGATTCCCTGTATTCCAGTTCCCATCTGAACCAGTGTACCTCTTCCCGTCTAGCACATGGAAGAAGCACACTAGTCTGCGTGGTCATGAGGTGTTGAAGGGATCAGGTCTCAGGCATAAGACGGGCAAAAAACATATCACTGTGTGCTCTCCTTCCCAATACGATCACTGAGGACAAGTGGGAGCATGAGTAAGAGTGGTGAAGAAAGCTGATGGTGCCAGACTATCAAAAGATAAAAATAGTATTTCGGGGTTTTAAAGGCTTGAAGGTAAACAAGAGGCCATCAAGCACAGAGGCAGCAAAGCCCACATAAAATAAGCACACCAGACTATGTGATCATGAGGGGTCAAAGGGAGTAGACATCAACTATCGAGGCACAAAAATCACATCATTGTGAATGAGAGTGAGTGCATGGTGGGGACCCAACACCTATTTGTAGGCTATTGGATATTCCCTTACAGAAGGGTCATGGGGAGGAGATGAGCCAGTCTCATGCATTGTAGGAACAATGAAACATACACCTTTTCTCTAGTTCTTAAATGCTTTCTCCAACCAACTATCATAATTCTAATTCTTTATGATTATTTTTGCTTGTGCTTTTGGTGTTCTTTCTAAGAACACTATTGCCATATGCTAGGGTTTTGAAACAAGCCATTTTACCCTTGGACATGGAATGCTTTCCATGTATTCAGATCTTACTTAATTTCTTTTAATAAAACTTTAATTTAGCATGTATGTCTTTTACTTCTCTGGTTTAATCGATTCCAAGCTGTATTATTCTTTTAGATGGTGTTGTAGATGAATTTGTTTCCTTAATATTTATTTCAGGTTTTTCATTTTAGAGTATAGCAACACAATTTTTTGTGCTGGTTTTATACTTTGTCACTTTGCTTAAATCATTAGTTCTATTAACCTCTTTGTGGATTCCAAGTGAGTTTCTACATGTATGATTATATGCAGCTAGGGTTTTATTCTTTCTTATTTGAATGTCTTCTTTTTTTGTTTTTCTGACAAATTAACTTAGTCATTCTAATATAATATCAAACATCAGTAGTTCCACAGAACTTTCATAAATTGATTTCTAATTTATTTATGTATGTTGTAATTAGAAAATATTTTCATTTCAATCCGCTTAAATTTATAGTAACTGGTTATGTATCTGTGATCTATCTTGATGAATGTTCCCTATGCACTTGAAAAATGATTTCATGGGATATCTGATGAATGTAAATTAGATAGAAAATTAATTTAAAATAGTAGTCAACTGTCTATGTCCTTACCATCATTTGTTTTTCAATTACGGTTTTACAAACCTGACCCTTGATCCCAACATCATCAGCTCAGGGAGGTGCTCACACTTGGTTGTGGCTCCTACTCCATGTCCCACAATCACACACATTCTCTCAGGCCAATAGTCAGGAAACCAAAGTGCTAACTTCATGTGTCTCTGTTCTCTCAGAAACCACAGTCTCATTATGGAAATAAGTAATTCCACAGGGTTGTTTTTCTGTCACATGCCATTCTGATTGTTTGAGGGAAGAGGAGAAGATCAGAATTCTTATTGCAACATGACTAAAACCCTGTGAGAAATTTTAAAGTGATAAGTTTTTAAAATTTAGCATAATCTTCTAGTTAAAAAAAATCTAACAAAGTAGAAAATAGCAGCATGTGGTGATAAGGCAAGAAGCTTCTTTTAATTTCTTATAATTTCAATGTTATATCAAGAAAAATCTTTCACCATATATTTATGAAGAAATAAAGAGGACAAAAATAAACTATTTTATATTTGTTTCTTTCCAAGTTTAGAATGGCTAGTAGACTTTGAATTTAGGTGAAAATATATTTTCAGCAATTTCTTTTTTATCACTTCTGTGAGAAAAAACAGTTACATTAAATATACATATACAAAAAAAAATTTGAGCAGAGAAAAGTTCAACTGGCCATACTGATTTTTCTCTTTTTTTACTTCAGAAGCTATTAACAGTAAAATTCCTGCTTTGTACTAGAGGAATACATTCTTTCTCATGCTGGTTTAATTCTCTAATAAATTAAATGGAGTCTACTTCAAAATTTATATCACTTTTGCCAAAATTCATAATGTCTGCTTGTATATCTGCTTGCTGTAATGTTCTTTGAACCTCTCTTTGTACTTGAATCCTGCAAAGATATTATTTCTTAAGATGGGTGGTTAAATCAATGAAACCACTGAGAAATTTAAATATTGCTTTACTGTGGACAAGTCCTCTACAGACAAGAAAAATCAATAAAAATTTTTCTTTCCACATTTATCTATAAATAAAGGTGCTGAGTTGGAATAAATTTGGGCATTATGTAGCTTTAGCACCTATGATTCAAGCCTCTAGACTTTTGTCTAAAAGTCCTGCCTTTCTATTCATCTTTGCCTATTTTAATTAAAATCAAAGGCCCAGCTAGAGGTTCATTTTATCTGCTATGTCTTCCTTGACCACATCAACTCTCATTTATTACTTTGCTTAGTTAACTTGAATAGACTTAGTCACATATTATTTACATTTTATATGACTGTGAATAAAAAATTCCTGTTGCTATCTTCATACATATGAAAATATTTTTATTCCTTTGTCCACTTGGGGCTGAGCTCCGGTGGCGTAAGTGGTTGAGTGTGGGACTGCGGCCTGTGGGCTTGGTGGTTCAAATCCAGCTGTGGCTCTCAGGAGCAGCGCTGGGTAGCTCCAACGACCACCAGAGGGCAGTGATGCCCCCCCAAAATAAAAATATTTATTAGACATCGACTCTGAGCTACATATTGTGCTAGAAAATGGAAACACCATTGTGAAATATACAGTTGTGCCCCAACCCCCTGTATAGCTAAAAGTAGCCGTGGAGATATGCCTAAAGCAAAAAAAAATCCACAAATGTATAATAACTTTTTCAACAGTTTTCATGGGAAGTAATTTACATGTAATATAATTCAACCAGTCAATCATATCAAGGAGAATTATACAATCACCCCGCATTTCACCCCCACCCCTTAGGTAAATAGCCTTTAAGATGAATTATGAAATCATAATTCAGTCAAGTGCTCTGTTCCCCATCTCACCTCCATGATTTACTCCCCCAACCCCCTCCCTATCATCCACTCACCACCACTGGGTGTATCCCCTTGTATCAGTTGTTATCATTTTGCATCCACTCCTGTGTTTCAGCTGGGTGTCACCCAGAAAAAAGCATTAAGAAGCAACATTGTGGTAAGTTTCAAGATATAATAGTATGCAGACAAAGGTACTAATATGTAAGAAGGAAATGATCCTGAACAACACTCAAAATATTGGGGAAGAAATTTCTGTCATGGAACCAGTAAGAAATATTTGCATCCAGAACAGATTGAGGTCAGGTCTATAGGAAGGTGAATGGGCCAAGTGTTGAGTCAGATTCAGCATAATCAGGATGCCAATGGTCTCTGCTGACAGAGAGCTTGAGAGTCTGCCTGTGGCTAGAGCAGATCTTCTGGTAGCTCAGTCTCACCATATACTCAGCAGATGGTTTTGGGGCTCCTTTGTTCTTATGCTTTTCTCTCCATATTTGAATTTTGCAATTGTCATCTTTGAATTTCACAAGCATTTTTTTTTTTTTTTTGCTTTTGGGGCCTCATTGCCCTCTTGTGGTGGGATTAGAAGGCCCAGCCTTGCTGCTGGATTTGAACCTCCAACCCAGTGGACCGCAGTCCCGCACACAACCACTACGCCACTGGGTACACACACCTGTTTGGACTGAGCGGACTCCTCACTTAGATGGTGACTTGTTTGATAACAAGCCTTTAAGACCCGCACATTATTCCACTTGATAGCTGGGGGCCATCCGCTCTCTTTTCCACACTTTGCTTTACCACCATATCTTCAGTGATCATTTCATGACGGTGGATATCGAGCCGGTCCATGCATACAAACCTGATTGTCTGAAAATTGGAGTAAGGATGTAGTATGAACCCCAAATCCATTCCTGGATCTCTACTTTTGTTCTTTTCCATTTGATGCAACTGGGAGCCTATAATAATAATCTTTGATAAAAAGGAATAGAGTTCTATGAAAGAATATTTTTAGGCAGGAATTAATTAACTTGCATGGTTAGAGTAAGTATGTCATGAAAAGAGGGGCATTTGAACAAATGTGTGTAAGAAGAAAAGTTCATTAGGCAGAGTCCAGGGAAGAACCCTCTAGGTTAGAGGATCTCAACCTACCTAATGCCACGACCCTTTAATAGAGTTCCTCATGTTGTGAACCCCTAATCATAAAATTATTTCATTGCTACTTTATAACTGTAATTTTGCTACTGTTATGAATTGGACAACCCCTATGAAAGGGTCAATTGATCACCAAAGGGATCACAACGGCTCACAGGTCGAGAACCTCTGATAGGTGAGAGATATGGCATGTTCTAAAGTCCTGGACTGGAGGAGAGCTTGACTCAGTCAAGCAAGTGCAAGATAGAATCTAGTCAGAGCATAGGGCACACAGTTGCCACTAGTGTGCGATGTCTTTAGAAAAAGCACAGGTGAGGTCTGTGGGGCTTTGAAGCCACATTGAAAAGGTAATTGGATTCTCATATTCAGAGAAGTTGCTTAATCATTATCTTTTAAAGGAAAATGAGTCTGAGCAACAGTGTATTACTTAAAAGAGAAATGACCTGAATTCTCATGAGGATAAGAGGTGTGAGTACTAGTTCTCAAATTTACTGTTCATCAGAAGCCTCCGGGTGTTGATTAAAAATAGAAATTTCTGACCCTCCGCCTCAGAGTGTTTTGTTCCAATTACACTCTCAATCTGTAGAAAAAGTGGCGGAGAAAAACCTGTGGATTAATAAGTAATAATCTCAGAGTTGTGAGTAAGGTGGTTCAAGGAACACAGTGGAGGGTGATTTAAATGTTGGAGCATTTGAATTAAGTTGTCTAATCTGGTCATGTTGCAGTGTCAGCACAGGGAGAAAGCATTTGGTCGTGTTTGACACATACCTCCATCAGATGGCCTTGTCTTTACGGGATGTTTTTCACTTGGTAGAACCACTCTGGGAGGTATGGTAACAGTCTGTATCTCCGGTAAAGACCATCCTTTTGGAGTAAAGACAAAAGCTTTAGTCTATGATAGAACCCAGGTTTAGACAGCGATTGGACCAGGGGACTAGAGAACTAGGTGAACTGAGATAGAAATGATAATAAACCAGTGTCTATCAAAAGACCTTTGGTAAAGAACATTATAAAGTGGATCATGGCATGTAGTCAGGCTAAAATGAATACCTTACAATTTGTTTTCACTTTTGACTCCCTTAAAATTTTTTTTCGGGCTTTAATATTTTATGCTTTCTTTTTCAGTGAGGGTCTTCTATATTTTGTCTCATTATTGTTAATTTTTTGTTTGACTCTTTGCCTGCTGGCCTCCTGCCTGTATTTTCTGAGACTTTTTCGTACATGAGTCCCCAGATAAGTGCATGTGAAGAGATAATCACTGGATCAAAAATCACGTAGGGGCACGGCAGAGGAGCATAGAGGGAATGGGGAGTTAGGACCATGCGTAAAAGAAGAAAATGTTCTGAAATTGATGGTGGTCATGATTGTACAAGTCCTAAAATTGAATGACTAAATTGTATGATATGTGAGATATAGCCCAGTTAAAAAATAATAAAAAGGCCTCCGGTATATCTTGTTTCTATTATTTGTTGTTAAGGTATAAAATAATACACATCTGAATGAAAACAAACACACTGCTAGTGAGTGGTTTCTGACTCACAGAAACCTTTTAGAATAGGTTGGACATGCCTCCATGATTTTCTGAGACTTTAACTCTTTGGGGGTGTAGTAATCTCCATATGTCTTCCAGGGAGTGACCATTCCATTAGCAGCCCAATCCATAACCTTATGTCACATTATTATATATATGTATGCCTTGACAGACTTAAGAATAAAATTCAAGTAGAATTCATTGTAAAGTTGATTCCAACTCACTGTGATCCTTACAGACAGCCTAGGACTCTTCCAAAGTGTTTCAAGGGTATAATCTTTATAGATGCGCATTGTCTCATATTTCTCTTTTGGAGGGTTTGGGGGGGGGTTCGAATTGCTGACTTCTAGGTTAGTGACTGAGCAATTGGAGTTCCTTATTATTTTTTCACTTAAAACCTCTTAAACTCTGCTCGCTCGCTCTCCCTCTTTTCTTTTTCTCTTAGTACCATTACATCTTGTTTATGAGGATGATTTTCAGATTATCCTTCAGAACATCTTAAATGGACAGCTTTGTGACATCTGGTGCCTGCTTCTTCATCAGTTTCATTCTAAATTTAATTTTCTTGTTTCTTTTCCTTGCTCCACTGAGCCCTTCCTTAATGATCAGATTACAGTGTTCAGCATGATTCCTGGAATTGTTCATTTTGTCAACCAGAAAGAAAACAGACCATTGATACACGTAAGACTGTACCTTCTCACTTCATGATTCTCCAATTAGTGTCCCAGTCAATTTCAGGAACTGCATCTAAAATAACCAGTGAACGAATGCCCTTTCTTGGCTGCTCCCTAATCTTCCTCTCCCCCCACCCTACTGCTAAGGGTTTTGTGAAATTTTTAGTCACGTGAGGGGGCTCTAAAAAGCTATGGAAGATTTTCATTCTTTATTTTATTTTTTTATTTATTTATTTATTTATTTTTTTTAGGCATCACTGCCCTGGTGGTGGGAGTAGGAGGCTCAGCCTTTGCTCCTGGGAGCCGGAATTGAACCTCCATCCCAGTGGGCCGCAGTCCCGTGCACAACCACTACGCCACCGGGGCTCAGCCCGATTTTCATTCTTTATTACCTCCATTTTCCTATGACCTTTTTTGAAGCCCCGTATACACCCTCCTATTGGATCATTGCGCTTAGCTCTTTTATTTAGTAAATCTTTTCTTTGTTTGTTTTTTGGGGGCATCACTGCTCTCCGGCGGTGGGAGTAGGAGGCCCAGCCCCACTGCTGGAATTGAACCTCCGTCCCAGGGGGCTGCAGTCCCGCGCACAACCACTACGCCACCGGGGCTCAGCCCTTAGTAAATCTTTTCTAATGGCTTTTGAGGTAGAACCTGATGTGCGCATGCTTGCTTTTGCCCATGGCTTGGGGTTACATTTATTTCATTAATGAGATAAGCAGGAATCAGGTAACCGAGGGGCCTGGGAAATACTTTGGCCACGACAATCAAACCGGTCTGACCACGGTTTCATGTATGCACTGCTTGTGCTTCTCCACAGGGCTAACACGAGAAAGCCTCTAGATTTACTTTAATGATCTGGTGGAACTTTGGGATTCTCCATTCTATTTTCAAATTTACATTTTTAAAGTAATGTTCAATGCATAATCGACCACGAGCAGAAGAGCATAGCACACCTTGGACGTGGATGTTTCTGGTTACAGCACTTGCACATGTCAGGCTCTCTGAGCGTAGAACCTTAATGGGCCCACAATATGAGAAAGACTTAATGGGCTCACAATTCTGAGCCAGGTAATATGTTAAATCTATTAGATAATATATATATAAATATTTATATAAGAACACACACCTATTACGTAGCAAATGGAAAATCTGGCAGCCCTGAGATATATACATTTCCTTCCAACCAGAATTTCCTTCCAATCAAGACAATAGGCAATAGTCTTCTAAGAAACATCACTAATGAAAGATTTCTTATCACATCCCTTTGAACTTATTTTACTGCCCTATATTACCCAGTCATTAAGCTAAAAAAAAAAGTGAAAGATATGGCAACCCTACAATTTTCTCTTTTCAGCTCTTCCTTGCTCATCAGTAAGCTGAACAGAGAAAATATTGCCTGAATGCGGGCACAGAAGAAGAGAAATAAAACAGTCCAGTTGGTTTTGTGCAGCATTTCCACTGTTCTAGAAACAAAACATCCATTTGCACATGTGACCTATGAAAATGAATTGCATAATTTTGATGATTCTGAATACACATTAAATGCTTTTATATTTTCATCTAAAACAGGCATTGCACAACATAATGAGGAATGGTAAAATTCATGCTACTAATGAAAAGTTTATACTTTTCACTACTTAGAATGACATTCAACAGTGAATTTAAAAAGTCAAGCTAAATTGAAAGACAAAGCAGAAACAAGATGTACCTATTTTAGAACCTTTTAAGGTCATTTTCTTTTTGCTTTTTTCTCTTTTTATAAATTATTTAAATTTTTCCCCTAACCCTAATTCTTTCTGCTTTCTGATTAAGAGTGCCACATTTTCATTTTGCAGTAAGGTCTGAAGACTTTGTAGCCACCCATTCTAAGGAGGGTTTGTGCTTCCTTTTTCTTCTTCCTTTGCTGCTCTGTTTAGGTGTTGCTGAGTCCGTTCTAATTCATATTGACCCCATTGTGCATCAGAGTGAAACCCTACCTGGTCTTGCACGATCCTTACAAGCCAGCATCTATTTTAGTACCTTGTGGCACCCCATGTGTCAGTTCAGCTTGTTGAAGGTCTTTCTGATAACATGCCCAAAACCCCTGACATAAATTGTCACCATCCCTGCTTCTGTTCCTAATTCCTTGCCTTGTTTTTTTGAACATATAAGGACACTGCAAATACCATGACAAATACCATACCCAATTCTATTTCAATAGTAAGGACCTCAAGTCCTTTCCATTACAGTAAGCAAGAATGTGTCACGAGCAAACCACAATTTGTTAATGAGTCTTCCTTCAGTCTTGCTGCTGTCTTCTTCATATGGTTCATCAAGCCAACCAAACACACGTTGTGAAAGGATACAATGCAGAATCATACATTTCCTGATTTCAAAGTTTACCACCGTCTTGTTATGTTGGAAGGGCTAGCTCTTGATTTTGATAAAGATTTGTCATAAGCACAATTAAATATTTGCAATCCCCATTCTTTGTAGTGGCATCCATAATTTGTTATGATATACATACGATAATGGATATTAATTAGTTAGTGGAACACAGATAAATATTTTCTGCCATTACATAATTCCAGTCCAGATTTATCAATCATTAGCGGTGCTATCCTTCTCTCAAAATCCCCTTTTAAACCCAGTTTGAATTTCTGAGAGTTTCCAGTCCATGTACTGCTGCAAATATCTTAACACTATCTTCAGTAACAATTACTGGCACATGTTAATAATGACATTGTTTGACCTTTTCTGCATCCCATTGGAATATTTTTATTTGGTGAGGGAACAAATAGGAATCTATTCCAGTCACATGCCTAGATCCCTCTCTTCCAAATTTCTTGGATAGATGAGTGAGTGCTTCAGTTGTTTTAGTTTGTTGAAACATTTCAAGTGGTGTCCTGTTAATTTCTGGGGTTGTCTCATTTTCAGCCAGTGCCTTCAGTGTAAATTTACCTTTTCCCTTAATATCATTAGTTCTTGGTCATATTCTATCTTCTTACATAGTTGAATGTGGACCTTTTATTTTTTACTCTCTGTATATTCCTTCCATCTTCTTTTGATGCTTCTTACATTATTCAATATTTTACCCCAGGAATATTTCCATATTGAAACTTGAGATTAGAAAATTTTCTTTGATCTTTTAGCTTTGAGAATAATATGTTTTTTTCCCCTTTGTGATTTATAACTCCAGTTCTCAGTACATTTCAGTCTTCTTGAGCAACCAGAGGATAGCATCTATTTAGTTGTCTTTTGTTTACTCCTTGTCTATTAGTTTTCTGCACTATCACAGATTTTTTGTTGCTAGGGTACACCTTTCAAATTGCTAGTAGTATCCCTTGTGGTTGACAGTTTGGGGTAGATGGTTCAGACTAAAACAGATTAGGAATGGGGAACATGTGATATACTTCTGAAACAATTCTCCATAGAAAACTTTATAAGTAACAGCAGAACATTTTCTAGTATTGTGCCAGAAGATGAGCACCAAGTTCAAAGATGCTCCAAAAATGACTGAGGATAAATTGACTCCTCAAAGAACAGGGAACATTCATGGATGATTGTGGTAGTCTGGGTAAACTAGAGGAACAAATTTCATAGACACGCATATAGGTATAAGGAAAAGGTTCATATACAAGAGGAACAGGACGTTGAGGCCAGTCCAGTTCAAAGTCTTAAGTCTGTTATAGTAACCCATATGCCCGAAATCAGTCTATAAAGCCTCCTTCTGACTCACAAAGTCACAAGTCAGTGGGTGCAGAATCCCGGCACTGGCAGGGGTCTCCACATGGCTCCTCACCTCCAAGGCTTAGGGTCCATCAACAGCAGAAGCAACTCTTCACTGGCAGAGGTCTCCACGTGACCGCCCTAGCTTCAGAGGTCTGGCTCCATCAGGGAAAGGCCGTGTGGTCTCTTCGCTAGCTCCTCCACCTTCTCGGATGCTGCCAGCTTGTCTCTTCCGTGAGTCCTCATCTCTGAGACTAACTCCCAACAACTGGGGAAGATAGCTTCTCATCTTCACGAGGGAAATATTGCGAGATTTTCCAGAAGTCTCAGGAGAAAGCCATGCCCACATAGAGGCCTCATTGGCTACTCAATCGCTATCTCCAGATTAACAGGCTAGACTCCACCCCTACATTTCAATCATAAAATTAACATAAGCACATGACTGTCACAGTGGTGGAATGATGTGACTGGAAGGAATAGCTGAGAAGGAACAGCTGCAAACATACATTAATAGTAGGTTATTGGACTGTACAAAGTATGAATCAGAAAAATCTGTTAGTCATCAGAAATGAAACACATAAAGATCAAGATCATAAACATCATTGTTGTTGGGTGTTGATGAGTCAGTTCCAACTTAGAGGAGACAAAATTAAATACCACTTGTTTCTGCACCATTCTCTCATTTTTTTCCTTAGATTTGAGCCCATTGTTGCAGCCACTATATTAATCTTTCTTGTCAAGAGTCTTCTCTTTTATATGCCAATATCAAATCAACTCAAAAAGCCACATTCACTGTCATCGAGTTGATGCCAACTTGTAGTGAACATAAAGGACAGGAGAGCCCTGCCTCTGGGAATTTCTGAGGCCGTAACTCTTCATAGGAGAAGAAAGCCCCATCTTCCTCTCAAGGAGGGGCTTGTCATTTCTTACCACTGACCTTGTGTTTTGCCACCCAATGCATACTTGAAGCATGAGTGAGATAAAATTGACTGATACTGTTATTAGATGGTTGGCAGTTCCAAAGCCATCAGCCAAATTGCAGGAGAGAAATGACTGTCTGCTCCTATAAAGGTTTACAATGGAACGTGACTCAATGCAGTGAGTCATTAACTTTTGCCCAGGAGCTTTTTAATGCTGAACACTGTGAGTGTGTGCATGAGTTTTTCCTCATTCCAATGTCTCTCTATGTCTAATCTACTTCAACTATGAGAAACTTGTGGAAAGTTCTTAATAATGTGAAGATTATGGGTATATACTTTGAGTTCATTTGGGTTAGTAGGTTACATCAAATAAATTTTGACTCATAATGACCATATATAATTTAACAAAATACACCATCCTACACCATCCTCACATTTATTATATCTGAACTGATTGTTGAAGCCATTGAGTTGATCCTCCTCATTGAGGGTCTCCCTCTTTTTTGCTGCTCTTTGACTTTAACAAACACCAGGAAATGGCCCCTATTGTTACTTTGCCCCAGATACGTAAGACAAAGTATCATCATCCTTGGTTCTGTGGGAATTTTATTTGTACACCCAGTATTCCTGGGCACATCTGCTTGATCTTTTTTTTTTTCTTTTAATTTTATTGGGGGCTCTTACAGCTACTACAACATTCAGTACATCATTTGTATCAAACACATTTGCACACATATTTCCACATACATTTCCCAATATTTTCCACCTTAGCCCTTGATACAAGCCCCTTTTAAAAAAAAATACCCTCCCCTTTCCCTCCCCCGCCTTTTAAAAAAAAATTAATCATTTTATTGGGGAGCCCCTACAACTCCCATCACAATCCCCAACCACATCAGTTGTATTCAGGCCACTTTTACACACCCATTGCCATCATCACTCTCAAAACATTCTCACTCCCTCCAGGCCCCCATTATCTGCCCCCTATATTACCCTTCCTCCCCCCCTTCTCTGCTTGATCTTTTTACAGTCCATGGTGCTTTAAACATATTCTCCAGCTCTGTGGTGGTCATGTGCTTATGTCAATTTCATGATTGAGATGTAGGGGTGTAGTCTAACCTGCTAATCTGGAGATAGCCATTGAAGAGCCAATGAGGCCTCTGTGTGGGCATGGCTTTCTCCGGAGACTTCTGGAAATCTCGTGGTATTTCCATGGTGGAGATGATAAACCATCCCCCCCCCCCAAGTGGTTGGGAGTCAGTCTCTGAGATGACGAATTACAGACAAGACAAGATGGCAGCGTCTGAGGAGCTGAAAGAGCCAAAGGAGAAGACGCATGAACTTACCCTGATGGAACCAGACCTCTGAAGCTGGAGAAGCCATGTGGAGACCCCTGTCAGTCCTGAGTTGCTTGTATCACCACTGAATGCTGTTGATGGACCCTAAGCCCTGGAAGCGAGGAGACGTGGGGAGACCCTCACCAGCGCAGGGACTCGGTATCCACTGACCTGTGACTTCATGAGTCAGAGGGAGACTTTGTAGACTGGTGTTGGGCATGTGGGCTGGTGTCAAACTTGTGACTTTGAACTGGACTGGGTTGTGATGCTTTCTTGGTGCTCCGTTCCTCTTGTATATAAACCTTACCCTTGTGTCCATGTGTGTGTTTATGACTTTGTTTCTCTGGTGTACCCGGACTAACACAAGCTCCATTAGGAATGTATGGATTCTTTTTTAGTTTTCTTTATTCGATGTCTAATTTCACATGCAGATAAGACAATTTGTGGGGGCATTCTTAGCAGGAACTGCGACTCATGGGGTAGTCTTGAAACTTTTGGATAGTAATCTGCACCCTTAACAGGAACTTGCACTTCCACGTCTACTGGAATATTCTGGTTTGAGTCAGGTGGAAGCTGCTGGGTATCCCACATTTTCATTACTCCTAGGAAAAACTCCAGTCTTGAGGCAAATAAGACCTCACGTCAGTTCACCTGACAATCTCCCACTTTTACCTCTGTAACACAACCTATCAGAATGCTTCTAGCTTCCCCATAGTATGACTAGAATCCTATAATGCAATTGGATACTTACATCCTATAATGCCATTGGGTGGTTGGTTCTATAATGCGATTGGATGCATTAGTCCTGTAAGACAATTGGATGGGCTGGTACAGCTAGCTACATCTCATTTACATAGTACACAGGGTGGGCCTATTGTCTTTCATATTGCAAACTTGTAACCTTATAAGTATGTCAAAGAAGAAGGTGAAAGAAGTTATCTGATTGATCAGTAAAACACATGTAAGCCTTGCAAAAGCTCTAATAAAGTTAGATCTGTGCCATCGAACCTGTGTGTGGAGTCTGTGCGCATGACAGTTGATGCCATTGCTCTCACTTTCCTGCGTGCTGGGCCTATTCCCACAAATAAAAATATCAGGGTTCATGTCAGTTGCAGCTTAGTCTTTAAAGTGGCATTCTCACTCTTCCCTACCACTTTGAAGAGGTTCTGTGCAGCAAATTTACAAAATATAACGTGTCATTTGATTTTGTGACTGAGGCTTCCATGGGCATTGATTGTGGATCCAAGCAAGATGAAATCCTTGACGACTTTAATCTTTTCTCCATTTAGAACGATGTGACCTATTGATCTAATTGTGACTATTTTTGCTTTCTTTATTTTGAGTTATAATCCATACTGAAGGTTGTGATCCTTGATCTTTGTCACCAAGTTCTCAATGAACTTACATTCAACAAGCAAGGCTGTATTCCTTGCACTTTGCAGTTATAAGCCTTTCTTTAATCTTGATGCTTTATCCTACTTCATATAGTCCAGATTCTCTGATTGTTGTCTTAGTGTACAAATTGAATTAGCATGGTGAGAATTATAACCCTGATACATAAGTTTCCTGATTTTAAGCTTTGAAGTATTTTCTTGTTTCTTCATACAACTTCCTGTTGATTCATATACATGAGCACATTAAAGTGTATGGACTTCCTACTTTTCTCAAGACTATCCATAATTAATTATTGTCCATACAGCAGAATACCTTTGAATATTAATAAAACACAAATCAACATCTTTCTGATATTCTCTGATGTGTGCCATGGTTCATCTGACACCAGTGATGCCATCTCTTATTCCATGCTGTCTTTTGATTTAGGCCTGCATTTCTAGAAGTTCTTTGGTATTATATTGCTGTAGCAATTGTTACAAAATGACCTTCAGCAAAATTTTAGTTGCATGTTGTGCCAGTGATAGTCTTCTATATTTTCTATGTTCTGTTGAATCACCTTTCTTTGGAATGGGGACAAAATGGGTGCATTTTCCAGGCTGCTGGTCAGAGGCCAATGACCAAATCTAATGATAAAGACATGGAAGATTTCTACCCAAAAATTTCAACCTGATACTTATCAAATGTACAATCAATATGCACTGATTTTACTGTTGATATTTGGGGGTAGTTCAATAGTGATTCTATGTACAATAACATCAAAAACAATCTGTTTCTGCACCATCAGCATAATTGTTCTTACATTTGAGCCCATTATTTCAGCCACCCTGTTTGAAGTACAGAATTTTGAAACAAAAAGGAAATGTAGCTATCTAGAAAATGTAACCTTAGAGATAGAATGATACTGGAGAGCTCATGAAATAATTTTGTATGACCAACAACTTAATCATTACAAGTATCCTTTTTAACAGTAAACCGGCCAAATATATGTATATGTGTATATATATATATGTGTGTGTGTGTGTGTGTATATATATATATATATATATATATATATAATCTTTCCAGGTGGAATACACAGGGATAACAATGACTTTATCTGTGGAAAGAGACCATAGGAAAGCTCAATATCAAGTTAGTACCAGGACAAAATGTGATTATAGAATAGAACATAGTGTTAGTCTAGTTAGACTAGAGAAACTAATTCATAGACACTCATATGGGTATAAGAAAGAAATTTCTACATAAGAGTAATTGAATATTTAGAAAACATCCCAGCCCAGTCTAGATCTTGTCCATTAGTCTGATATTAGCCAGTATGTCTAATATCAATCTATAAATTCCTTTCAGACTCACATAACATGTACAATGACTCCAAGTTCAGGAAGATCACGGCTAATGGCTGGGGAGTCTTGAGGATCCAGCAGCAGTGGAATCATTTCATTGCAAGCAGGAGTTTCCACTCCCAAGCTCCAGAGTCTGGTGCCATCAGCGTAGGTCCATCAGTGACTCCTCCTGCTTCAGGGTCTGGTGTGCCTCAGCATAGATCCATCAGTCTCGTTGGCAGTAATGTATTGCTGGGAGTGAGTCAGTATCCTGCCTCCAGCAACTATTTATCTCCTTGTGCCTCTAAATGAGTCATCAAGGTGTGACCTGACTATCAGGTAAACTCCTTCACTCTTAAGTCTCATATTGACAAAAGATTATGTAGCTACCACAACTATCTGTTGTTCATATGCAAGTCAAAGTCAAATTTGAAGAAAATTAAAACAAGTCTAAGACAACTAAGCTCAAACATTGAGTATACTCAACTGAATATCTTTGTCTGGTTTATTTTTACTTAGTTTTTCTGTCTATGGAATGCAGGATAGATCAACCTGTAGAGACAGTAATAGTATTTGTGGTTTCTTGGATATTTGGCAAGGGAGGTATGGGAGACATGGGGAATTAAATGAGAATGAGTATAAGAAAGGAGAAAAACTTGAAAATTGTGAAGATTGTGAATATTTCACAACTCTTCTTCATATGACTGAATTGTCAAATTGCATGAATAGTGAATTCTATACCAATAAGACTTTTTATTTTTAAATAGATTTGGCACATTGCACATTAATGACCAGAAAACACAAAAAATGTGGGTGAAATGCAGTTCCAAGTATTAAGAGAATTCCCATTGAATATGTCAACCAACTGATGTTGTAGGTATTAATTTGTCAATACCAGGAAATTTGAAAGAAAACTTACCTTGCTAACAGACTGGAAGAAATTCATATTTATACCTTTCTCAAAGATTGGTGACCCTACAGAATGTGGAAGCTATTGAAAAATATCATTAATATCACATGCAAGTAAAATTTTCATGAAGGCAATTTAAAAAATGATTTGTCAGAAACTCAAGTTGGATTCCAAAGAAATCATGAAAGGAGAGATAGCATGGCTGAAGTTAGATATACTATGACTAAAGGCAGAGAATATCAGAAAGATGCTTAAATGACCCTGCAAAGCCACTTTATTTTGTAGATCCAAATTAGACACCATGAAAATAACATGTAGAATGGAAATTCCACAACACTTAACCGTGCTCAAATCATACCTGTCCATAATCCAAGAGGCAGTCATTGGAACAGAATAAGAGTTTAAAATTTTTAAAAGAGTGCATTAGAATGTCATTTATATGGAGGATCTGTCACTCACACATTAATCTTTTATAGTTGTGCATGTAGGTCATTTGCAAATTAATCTCTAGCTGTGTGTGTATATTGACTTTGTATATTTTTTAAAACTTAAAAATACAGTTGAGACTAGTTATGTCGCCAACATCTGATCAATTAAGCAATTGTTGATCTGGCATTATTCCCTGAAGTTTTAAGATATAGATTACAGTACAATCAGTTCCATCAATTGTATGGTGACTAGGAATTTAAAATGATCAAAAATAGAATCAATTCAATCAGTCCATTTGAAATCTCTGAATAGAAACAGCTTCAATCATCACAAGATTAATCAGTAAGGTGTTAACATAAGCCAATAAAGCAGAGAAGACTTCAGATTAAGAACCGTATATAGTTTTCAAGTCGCAGCCCATTATCCTTTCTCTGCAAGTGCCCTCAGGCTTTCAAATTAATTGCCTGGGGTTTAAGAAGATTTAAGATGAGGGCAATACACTCAGCAGAGAGCAAACTGGACCATGGCTATCTTACTTTAATTAATCTCTTCATTCTGTATCTTTCAGTTCATGCAACACCTGAATACAACTTAAAAAAAAAAAGTAAAACCAAGTTCTTTTGAGTGGAGGAAACAATTGAGTTACCAAGTAATCAGATACAGGGAAGATCAAGGACTGTAAAACTTAGAATTCTTAAGCAGTGGCCCTGAATGGAAAGTCCTTTTACAACAGGTTTTTCATGCTTTAGTGGCAGATTTTTCTTCCAGGTTCTCTGGATTGCGTCCTTAACCCCTTGGGGTTTGTGAACATAAAGCTTTCTTCCTTTGACTTACAGCCTAGGCTGGCATTTCTAAAAATGACCAGGTTCAAAAAGAGACTTAAAAAAAAAAAACTCTGTAAGAATTTAAGGCTCCTTTAGAACATGAAATCCCCTCAGGACTACTAAAAAGTGTTCTATTTTGCCATAGCAACCCTCCCATTGTTTGTTGGAAGTTATCAAGATTAAAGTGCTTTTGTGCATGTATTCGTTCATTTATCCTAAGAATACCTATTAACCATCGACTCTGTGCTCAGCACCAAGCTTTCATTGCTATTACCTGTCACAGAATAAACCTCCAATTCATGGTGACCCCTGCACACTGGGAAGAAGGCCTGCCTGGCCTGGACCATCACCTTGATCAGCTGCACATGGGATCACTGAGATCCGTAAGGCTTTCCTTGGCTAAAGACCAGAAGGAGATGAACCAGGCCTTTCTTCCCAATTCTCTGTTTTGCGAAATAAAAACATTATCAGTTTGTTTGCATTTGGGGTTCATTCTTTCCAAAGAAATGAGTCTTAATCAAATGATTAGGGTGCAATTACTGTGGTGAAATGTACTAAAAGAAATGGTTAGTTCTAAAACGAATTACATTAGGGAGTAGCAGTCACAGGGACAGTGTCTTCATGAAATCCAAGTGATGTTCTGAGGTCAATCAAGGGATGCGGGAAGGGGAAGGACCTCCAGGAAAGAGCACAGTACTGATTGAAGCTGTTAGGGGAGGTGGGATAGCAAAAAAGTGTGTGTGGCTTGATCAGATTCTCCCTTCGAAAAGAACACATGGAGAACAGGGAAAACATGTAATGGAACAGTAGTTTCCAAAGCTGTGAGCTTTTGGCATTGGTGATGATGTTCAGGTAGTAAACAGGGGACAGAGGTGACAGAAAATAACCATATACACTGCTGTTGAATTCATGCAGAAAGTATGCTATATTATTTACAGTGCAGTTTTTAATTAAAACATTTGAAAATACAAAGAAGAGACAAGATTGTGGCATTAAAACTCTTATGGGGTAAACTATGTTCCACAGTGGAACAAGTTTCCAAAGCCTTGTGAGGAAGGCAGAGCACGGCAGCTGCAGAAATGCTCCCCTCAGCACCATCATGTGCCCCAGAGGAGGAGTGCGGTGCAACAGGCGGAAGAGAGGCACTGCTAACGGTCATCAAGATGCAGCGTGGCAAAGATTCAGGAAACTAGGAGTCTGGTGGGAAACACAGACAATCACCCATCCATAGAGTCCACTCTCACCAAAGAAAAATCGAAACGTTTGAATTGGCACAGAATATTGAAAGAAGCCTGACTGTCCTAGGAAGAAACAAACTTGCCTTCGAAGGTGTGGGTCCGGCCTGGTGAGAGTTTGTCGCACATACTCTGGGCATGCTACCAGGAGGAACCGGTTCCTGGAAAAGGGCATCATGCTGGGTGCAGCGGAGGACCAGTGAAAAAGAGGAAGTCCCGCAAACAGAGGGATTTACAGAGTGGTTCCCAGCAGCCGACTCAAACACAGTTGTGCTGGGGAAAACTTTTCAGGAAGGGCCGTGGTGTGTACATAGAGTCGCTATGAGTTAGGGTCAACCCTTCCTCAGGGCCATAGGAAAATGTGGGACTGTGCACATGAGTAGTAATCTATGCAGAGACTCTTCATTCCAATCTAGCAATCGGGCATTCTCAAAGATTAGGGACTGAAAACCGTATGCGCTAAATTGACATGGGAGCTGCAACAACGGTCTCAAATATAATGCCAATTAAGGCTCACTAGGAAGGTTCAGAGGCTCCCTGTGACCCAGTGGGTTACATGTTGGGCTGTTACCCACAAGGAGAGCAGTTTGAGACCACAAGCTGGAGAAACAGGGACTTTTCTCCTCCCCTGAAGACCTAACAAAACAGTCTCTGAAACTCACGGGGGAAACCAGCAGGGCCACTATGCTTCTGCATTCACTTTAGGGCAGTGAGTTTGGATTTGGGGAGGATGGTTCAGTGTCTTGTTCTGTTGCATAGGGCCATTATTAGTCAGTACAGATCAGAGGCACCTAACAGCACCAGTTGAGACATGCACATGGTCAGTGCATTCGCCGATGAACAGAAAGGATGAAAGTTTGAAGAAAGGTTTAGTGATCTATTTCCAGAAAATTGGTCATCAGAAACTCCATGGAGCATAGTTCTACTCTGACCCAGGACAGGTTGCAACGAGTTGGAATGGACTTGACAACAACTCTTTATGTTTGCACTCCCTCAACTTTAACAAAATAGTTGATTCAAATCCCCTGCCTGGAAATCTTAAAATATCTACCAGGTTAGTCAGGGTGGACTAGAGAAACAAATTCATAAACACACATGTAAATAAAAGGGAGAGGTTTATATACAAGAGGAATAGAACATTGAGAAAGCATCACAGCCCAATCCAGTGCAAGCCCACAAGTCTGATATTAGGCCATATGTCTGATACTAACCTATAAAGTCTTCTATAGAGTCACAAGGTACATGCAATGACACCAGGACAATCACAGGCCAGTGGGTGCAGAGTCTTGTGTAGCCAGTGGGGTAGAAACATCTCAGCGCTGGCAGGGGTCTCCACGTGGCTTCTCTAGCCTCAGAGGTCTGGTTCCATCAGGGCAAGCCCATGTGGCTTCTCCTCCAGCTTCTCCATATTCCAGGACTCAGGATCTATCAGCATGTTCCCATATTGTCTTGTCAGTCAACCATCTCCAAGACACTGAGTCTATAGTCTCTCACCTCCACGTGGGAAATATCATGACATTTCCCAGAATTCCCAGAGAAAGCCATGCCCACAGAGAGGTCTCATCGTCTATCTCCAGATTGACTCCAGGCCTACACTCCCAATCTTGAAATTGACACAAGAGTACATGACTGCCACATCTACTCTCTGGTCTCTTTTCAGAAAAAAAGTTTGCTAATATTTGGTCGAGATACACATTCGAGTAAAACGTTTGTTATTGTTGTTAGGTACCATTGGCACTGTTCAGACATACCTTGACTCTGTGCACAACAAATGAAACTCTGCCCACTCCTTCATCATCCTTAAAATTATTGAGACGTTTGGGTCCATGGTTGCAGCCCTTGTGCCAATCCTTCTTTTTGACAGTTCTCTTGCTTTTAGTTGACCCTCTGCTTTACCACACCTGATATCCTGGCTATCCAAAACTCCACTGGAAAACAAGTAGAGGATGCTTCTTCTTTTGTTGTAGTCATTGAAGATGATTCTTCAATGAATTAGGTTCTCACTATACTGTTCTTTTAAAGCCACTTTACACTTTTGATTTTGCAGTCAATTAGAATATCTCAGTCTTTGCTTCCTGGGTGGCAATGTAATATGTTGGAAATCCCTGCTCTGAGGCTCAGGAGACCCTGGTGAATGCCTTGGGCTGCTACCAGTGATTTCATTTAAGTAATTCTTGGCTGAGCAGCTGTTTCCTCATTTAACCTCAAAGAGCTTCACATTTTTTTTTAGTTTATTAAGTACTTTGTGAGGAGCCCCATGCTTTTAAAATACTATTTTTAGTTATGTAGTGATGTTTCATCACACATTTGTATCTTTTGGTTTCTAAATAGCCAGGGATGACATTATGGCCATGATGGTAATGACAAATATCGGGTGTCATCGTGGCTACCCATTGAGCTACGAGCCACCAGGCCAGCAGTTTGAGACCAGCTCTCTATGGGAGACAGACAAGGCTTTCTACTTTCATGAAAATGTTCTGGTCTCAGAAACCCACAGGAGCAACGACCTCCTCCTACACTGTTGCTGGCACTCAGGATCCACTCATTGGCCGTCAGGGTTTTTTTGTTTCTGTAATTTTAGATATTCCATAGCTTTCTATATAATTTTTTCTAAATATATGCAGTTTTGAGAAATGTTTAAAACTTAAGTAAACCCCCAAACTCACCGCCCATGAAGTGTTATCTGAGTTTCAACTTGTTAGAATTGAAAACATCAATTGAATCTTCTGAGGTCTTTTAAATCCAAATTTTCAAATTGACCTCGTGTGGATTTACCCCTTTTTAACTTTACAAGCCCCCATGCTTGTTCTCTTGACTAGTCATTTGGTTTCCTTAGATAGTGGTTCAAAACTACCAATATCTCCATAGAACAAAGATGAGGCTGTGTGCTCCTAGAAATTCTCAGAAATCCTCTTTTGGGGTTGTTATAACTGACTCCATAGCAGTGGGTTTGAAGTGGCTTTAGGTCTACCACACATGAAAAGCGCCGGGAATAATTTTATGCACAATGTTGACCAAATTATGCATATGATGATTTCATATTTTGGCTTTCGGAAAACAATTTTCATGGACAGAAAATATCTTGCAAAATGCTATGTTACATCGCACAATTGTGCCCACCAGCACATGCCATAATATGCCTCAAGGAGGAGAGTGACAATGACTGCAGAGTAATGAATTGCTGCTAAGAGATTGGTAGTTCAAAGCCAGGAGCTCTGGATGGAAAGGATGTAGCAGTCTCCCTCAGTAAAGCTGACAACCTTGTGAACTAGATGGTGGCTGTGTCAGTCTAAGTGTGCTAGAGAAACAAGTCCAGAGACATCTATACATATAAGAAATAGCTTTATATATTAATTTTATTTTAATAAAGCATCCCAGTCCAATCCAGTTAAATCCATAAGTCTCATATTAGCCCATATGTCTGATACCAACCTGTAAATTCTTCTTCCAACTCACACAACACATGTAATGATGCCAAAAGAAGGAAGATCATAGGTCAGCGGGGTGGAAAGTCCTGAGAATCCAGTGGTGATCTTGCACTGGTGGGGGTCCCAGGTGGCTCCAGCTCGAGGGTTCTGGCTCCATCAGCAAAGCTCCGTGTGGCTTGTAAACACTCACCGCAAGTGTGTTCCCCACCTCTAAGGAGGAAAACAGGAGTTCCCAGAATCCTCAGAAGAAGACCACGCCCACAAAGAGGTCTCATTGGCTCTGATACGATTGACAGGCTGAACTCCCCCTTCACAAGTTGACCGCTTATGTAACTGCCACGTAATAGTTCTACTCTGTCCTATAAAGTTGTCATGAATCAGAATCAACTTGACAGCCATGTGTTTGGTTTTTTATTAACAGAGGAAACCAATGTACCTAAACAAAGAAAAGGAAAACATTTTCAAAGCCAGTAAGTAAGAATAAGGTACATTCAAAGGAGAGCAATACATTTTTAATGAATAATCACTTTATGGGCAACAATAAAAAGCATTAAGATATGATCAATTAGCTTAAAATCTGAGAAAGCTCCTTTTATTTGGCGTTCCCCAGTAGATGATGAGATTTTCCAGGAAAGTTTACGAGAGCTTAATTATTCTCCAGAGTCTAGTGTCTGCCAACCAGCTCACGATTCTTTTAAATTTGGTTAGAATCCCATGTGGAGTAATAATGTGGCATTTCTGACCTTCATTTTAATGGAAGGATTGTGTTAATACCCTTTTCTTAACTACTGCTCTAATTAATATGTTTATGTCAAAGAGCTGGTTTTCACTACCTGAACCTCATAAAGGAGAAAAATTATGAAAGTCATGAAATAGAAAGCTTTATCTAAATATACAGTAAGATGCTCAATAATACATACTAAAAGTGAATTTTTCATAAGCGAGCATCCAGCCAGAATTTCAGTGCCAAGAAATTCCATTGGCAGAATGTAAAGCTGTGTGTTCTGTCACCATGAGGCTCAGCTGAAACGAGGACTCAATACAATGTGAAGTGTTTGAATTAAGGCCAGGTGAAAAGAAATGCAGCTTGTACTTTAGAGAGTCTATATTAAACATTCCCACTCCTTCAAAAATTGCTCAGTAACTCATGCTTCATTTTTAGATTCTTTTCTTTGCTTCACAAATAAACAATGGAGGAAAGGTTGGTTGCTCTTATTTTTTGTATATCACATTCTTAGAAATGCTATCTAAAGTGGATTTTTAGGAATATATCTTGTCATGTATGTAAGTTCAAGACAACATCTATCAGATAAAACTGAAAATCCCAAATCTCCATTTAATCTTAGAATTATGGCACCATCTTCCAAAGGAAGCCCTGAATATGTAGAAGTAAAGAAGTCTGACCTGCAAGTACTCAGGAAGGGAAAAATTTATAGATTTGGTTTTTAAAACTTCTCTGCAGTACTTTTTTTAAGAAGTCTCCATATAATTTTATTTCATCTATCTTCTGAGAACTGATAATTTTTTTGTAAGATTTCCAGATTTGTCTGTGACATGGTCCTATATTAATTTGCTGAGATGATAAACTCCTTATGGAAGTTTCAGAAAAATTACATGAGAAACTTATTTGACTTAATCCATTGATATTATAGTAGACGCTTTGAATGAGAAAATATGATGAAAACAAGGCCCTTCTCTACATGAATAATACTCATGTGTCCCTATAGAACAGAGCAGCGCTGCCCTCATAGATCATACACATGTGCCCCTATAGGACAGAGCAGCGCTGCCCTCATAGAGCATACTCATGTGTCACAATGGGACAGGGTAGAACTGCCCCTATGAGTTTCCAAGGCTGTAAATTTTTGCCGAGGTAGACCACCCCATCTTTCCCTTTGTAGAGTGACTGGTGGGTTTGCAGTGCTGACCTTTCTGTTAGCGGCCCCACCCTAACAGTGGACGGTGACTATGTGTCAGACTCAACTCAGTGATCAGGAGGGGTATTGTTGCTGCTATTCTTCCCATGAGTTATAAAAATAAAGTCATTAACAGAGAAAAGACAATTGAGGTCAATGTAAGTAAAGATTCACTACATGCTGTGGCAGATATACCTAATATTTGGGAGGTGATTCGTGAAGATGGAGGAAAGGGTATGAATCATAAAAACTCCCTGAAGGTAAGAACATTTGAATGGATGGGAAAGGAAGTGGTGAATGTACAAAGATCAATAGCAATGGAGGGAATGACTCCAGAAGAGTTATAAAAATTGAAAACTGTAGACTACCTCCAGAAAAATTGTGAAGAATTTGGATTGCCTGAAGTGTAGGGTTTGGAGAGAAATAAATGAGAAATAAAACTAGAGAAATAGGTTACAGTCAGATTTTAGATGAATTGACCCATGACAATGTGAATAAATGGTGAATTGCATATAATGGTAATGTATGCAGAATTTTCCTCAAGGAATGGCATGAACAAAGCTATGATATAGGCAGATTAATAAGAGAAATGGAAAGGGTGGAAAGAGGAAAGGGAGAGGTTATACCTGAGAGAACAACGAGGAGATGAAGACAATAGTTTACATTGATAATTTTAGGTTCAACAATGAGATACTATCAATATGAATTGTAAAATATGTATCTGTTGAAATTAACACAATGTTATTGACCCCCAAATTCAATTTTAGAAAAGGATTTGTGAACTTGTCAGATTCTGTGTTTTTATCTTGAAAGATAAAATTTCTATATGATTTTGATTTTAGGGATGCCTTCATGACTCTCTATTTATATACGAAGTTCTGTTTTCAAATATACTGTTTGTATTACAAATAATCCCCTAATATACCTCTAATATTCAAGATATGTCTCATAACTTAAGACAAAATTGTAGTTCTTCTACTTTTATATGGAGATCTCTTTTCTTATGCAGGAAGCATGAAGTGCTCTTATGATCACAGCTTGTCGTTGCAAGGCAGTCTCTTTTTTGTTCTCTCCTAGGGCTGCTAATAGTATCTGAGGTGTGTTTTACACAGAACCCCTCAGTAAAAATCATCTGGTATCGGGAGTCCAAGTGCAGCAATTCAAGTGACATTGATTGATTTGCCCCAGGTTCCTATGAAGAAAATACTTCACCAACTCAATGGTTCTGTTAATATTGAATTAAATGCTGATACTTACAATGTTCACAATTTGAGAACAAATGACATCCCACGATTACATTATTACCCAACCCAAGGATTACAAAAAATGACTGATGCTATACATCTTTCATTTAAATATTTGCATGTGGATAATGATCTAACTCAATCTATTACTGCTGTTACAATGTGACAGAGTCATCATTCCTTCGAAGTTCCTATTACACAATTCTAAGTGGACTGTTAAACTTTGGCTCAAGGGCACAAAATCCCTCACATCAGCATAATTTAATCATCAACACAAGCTAATGGAAAACTAAATTTGGTATTCAATATATTGTAATTCTTGTCTCATGTAACCCATGACTATAGATTTCTCTAAATTGGGTTAATTTTATGTATTGAAATGTCATGTTATATAGAAACACTTTTATGCATTCTTTTACAACTTAATTATTTGGGGGCAGGAATTGTCTCATTTCTCTACTTGGTAGGTGGTTTTTTTTTTTTTAGTAAGTGATTTTTTTTAAAACTATGTTGGAAAAAAACTATGTTGAAAGTAATCCTTGAATATGTAATGTATTTTATAGATAGTAAAGATGCATAGCAAATAGAAATTTTAGAAATAGAACTAACTTATACTCTTCAGGTCATATCATATCTGAGTTAATTTTCATAACTATTCAGAAATCATTTTAACCAAGATTTAGTGAAGTAATTTAGGAAGCATGAGTAATTTTGAGTGACTGGTATGTCAGGGAATCATCAATAACATATGTCATCTATGCCATCAAACCATTGTTGGCCCATGCAGTCAGGTCACTTCTGTCTCATGGCACTGCCCTACGTGTGGAGGACAACTGTTCCAGAGTGTCATCAAGGGTGGGACCTTGCTTGTGGAAGCAAATGAACATCTGTGATCTCCTGAGGCTTTGCTGGGTACCTTTAAACCACTAACACTTTAGCTAACAGTTGGGCAATTAACCATCTGTGCCACTCAGGGGCTCCCATAAAATCCTATAAAACTGATATTAGTCTCTAACTGTTCAAAATGGAGGCAATTGAGACTCAAACAAAAGATTATTGACTTTAGTCACACATCTCTTTTAACAGAGGTGACTGTATGTACCATTAGTTGGTAGAGTCCCTGCCACACCTCCGTGCTTCCCTGCAAGAGTTTCTCAACAAAGGAGTATTGTTAAGTGAGATAATAAGCAAGATGAGGTCAAAGTCTTTTATAATTTTGAGAGCGTAGATCAGTTCTATCAGATACCATACAGTCCTGGATACCAGACCTTTCAAGTTTCCTATTAAACCCTGGGCTCTTGATCAAAATGCATAGGCTCTGTCTTCACAAAGCACATAAAGTGCCAGCTGCCAAACATTTAGTTAGTGGTGAAGAGCTTCACCATTTGTGCCACCTCGACACTTTCCTAAAACCTGTAAAGCATTAGGACCTAAATTATAAAATTGGATCTAAATTATAAAAACTTACCTACCAGCACTTAATGATAATATAAGTAGTCAATCAGACAAGTTAACATCTGACTTCCACACGATGCACTATACTAAACATCTGATTTAAAATCATCAATACTAGTCCATGTCAGGGCACGAAGGCCCAGGACGTCTGTCTTCACCCTTCCTACTCTGTGTGTTCCATTTAGTTTTGATGACTTCTAATTTTTCTAGCCTCATACATTGGACACTCCATCTTCTGATCACTAATGGATGTTTGCAGTGGATGTTTGTAAGTGAAGTATCTCATGACTTTGTTCCATCTAAGTCTTTGTGACTGGCTCTTCAAGGAAGAAGCATTTGCTCAGCGGTATTTTGAGTGTCTTCAAATGTGAGGGGCTCATTTCCCCAGAATTGGAAAACCTAACTTAAAATGTATTCCCAAAATGGGATTATAAACATTATAAGCAAGTATACCAAATCCAAACTCATTGACATCGGGCGGGTTTTCTCTCCTAACAGCTCTAGAGGACAGAGTAGAACTACTCTTGTTAGTTCCCAAGGTTATATAAACTTTTTAATAAGCAATTTTGCTGGTCTGTAACTCATATACCATATATTTCAGTAGCTCAATCATTGTCAAAGAAAGGAGGGGTCTAATCATTATCACAAATTGATTTTCAGACATTTCTTCTTCCTTGTACTCATTTTTACCTCCCCATTTCCTACCAACCTCCCATACCCTGGCCATGAGAAACTATTAATCCAGTTGCTTATCTATAGATTTACCTATCCTGGATTTAATATTTAGAAAAACATACAAAATGAAAGCAAACAAATAAACCCCAAACAATGAAAGAATAAGACAAAATACAAATCTCAATATAAAAGAAAGCAGAAAATACTAAAGCTTTAAACAAATACACATTTCATCAAAGGGAAATCAAATTACATGGTTATAAATCTTCATAGGAAGAAAGTCTCATTTTTCTTTCACAAAGCACTGATGTATTTGACCTTGGGATTAGCAGGTCAAGTAACTATACTATCAGAGCTGTTATACCTGAGGGATTTTAATCTGTAACATTTTCTAATCAAATAATGAATTTGTGATAGTCACCGATTTTTATATGAAAATTCTCATATAACAGATTTTTTCTTATTTTTATCTACATAATGTCTAAATTTATTTAATGCAAAATATAACGAAGTCTTGATTTTAATTTTGTTTTTCTCACTAACTCTAATTGATAGACATAACTATAAAATGAGAGGAATTAATGTTATTTATTCAGCAAGTATACATTGAATCTTTAATATAAAGCATGTTATAGGATTGATTTGATGTATGAGGCAAAGAACAGAGAAGGTAAATATGGCAACATATTTAATACTATTTGTAAACTCATTACTTTTTCTAACTGTTATTGTTTTATGCTCACAATTTTTATGTTCTGTATATAAAAATAGATTTCAACAATTACATTTTAAGCAGAAGTAGTATAAAAGATGTTTCTTTCAATTAAAAATTCATAAATATTTAAACATAGAAGATAGAGCATAACATTTAATTGACAGTGAGAACTATTCAACATGGCAGAGTTAGCATGGTAAACCCAACATTTGTGTGAATATTTATTCAGGAAAATGTTTATTTATGTAGTAAAACTGAAGCTGAGGTAGTGTCAACAAATTCAGTTTAAAATGAAGTGAAAAACTATAATCACATTTATAGAATAATCTAAGTTATAAATTGAAGAGAGAACTTTCAAATTTTTTGAGTTGAAATCAGATCAATCTGGATCAAATTGGGGGAATGTAAATAAAACTTAAATGACATCTTTCCTGATAGCTACAAAATTTCCAGTACCTGAGGAAGTTAAATTCTAAGTTCCTTCCAGGGAGAAGATAATACGAAGGCTGAGAAGATGCTCAAGAAAAAAATTCATGCAGTCTAACTCCCAGCTAAAATTTAGGGAGTCTGAAGTGGGTAACATTCACTGTTTGCTTTTTATGAAGAATATAGCAATCTTTTTTTTCTGTAAGAGTCAAGAGGGTTGCCTTTTTCCCTCCCAATCAATTTTTATATGTATACACATTGAGAGTCACCTATTTTTGGTGTGAAAATTCACAAAAGAGCTTTTAATAGCTTTGCACAACAAAATACAGTTTCTCAATCCTTTAATCATCTTATCATCATAATATGCTATTATCTCTCGCCTACATATTCTTATGGTTACACAGCAATGATATGACATATGTATTTCCATAATATTTGTTTTATGCATATTAATAAGACATGAGGCATATGACAGTATTAATTAAAAACTGTCATATATAATATCTCATATTAATCCTTATATAATTATTTTCCAGATTTTTTTGGTTGTTGGTAGCAGTTTTTATGTCCAATTTAAATTTCATAGTGTTCAGGGGCTACTTGGTAAATGATGTTAAAAACAGTTTTAAGTATATTTATAGGTATATTTCTCAAAAAACAAAACAGTGAGACTTGAAGCTATGTGTATGGTCTTTCTCTCTTCTTTCTTTCATTTGGTGTCTATGCAAGATAGACAGGATAAGCAATCACAGTGGTGAACTGATGGTTGTGGGGAGTAAGGGAGAGGAAGGAGCAGTGGGTCAACAGTGACATAAACTGAGTAACAATAAAGGATCTATAATTGACAGTGAGGAGGGTGTAGCATTCCTGATCATGTTTAATCAATTGAATGTATCACAGAGAAATTACCGACAGGTGAACAGTGGGTAAACATAATAGTGGGGCAGGAGGAAAGAAAAAGAAAGAGGAAAGAAAAAGAAAAAAAAAGATATATATGTATAAACCTAGATATGTACATGTGTTAATATATAAAGCTACATATATAGACACACACATATATACACACACACAAGGATCAGATGAACTTCAGACCTCTACTTAAATCTTTCCTCAGTACAAGAACAGCTGTTTCTAATAATATGACATTGTATGACACAACTTCCTGACACAACCGTTAAAGGCAAAATGGGTGCATAAGCAAATGTGGTAAAGAAAGATGATGGTGTTGAGCTATTAAAAGATACATTGTCTAGGATCTTAAAGGCTTGAAAAACAAGTAGCCATTTTGCAGGAAAGCAACAAAGCCCATGTGGAAGAAGTACACAAGCCTGTGCAATCATGAAGTGTCCCTGGGAATAGATATCAGAAGTTCACAAACAAGCAATCAAATTAACATGAAGGAGCATAGGCAAAGTGGAGACCCCAAATCTACCTATAAGATAATTAGATATTCCGCACAGAAGGGCCAGACAGAAGGCATGTCACATCCAGAGTGTGGTGTAGCACTTATGAAACATGTAACTATCCTCTAGCTCTTTAATACCTCCTCCCCTTACTATTATGGTCTTTGTTTTATTTCATAGATCTTATTAGATCAATTTGTGTCCATTTGTAGTTAAGAGTTTTTGATGCAAGAAAGCCAACATAGATAATCCTTCAGAAATGTAATGATTCCCTAAGGGTTTGCGGAGAGATTGGGGAGTGGGAGAAGGGTAAAAAGGGTAAGCGGACAGCAATGATGACAATGTAACACCACTTGAGGGGAACAAATAACAGAATTGTAGGTGAACGAATACCTTGGATTGTATAAGGTAAAGCAAGGAAGAAGAAAATAATAATGATATTTTAGCCAACATGATGTCTTTTTCCAGGAATGAATACTTCCTAATAACATGCCCAAACTGCAGGACTTAATGCCTCACCATCCTGGCTTCTAAAGAGAATACTGGTTGTATTTCTTCCAAGAAAACTTTGTTTATTCTTCTGCTTCAGAAAAGAACAAAACAAAAGAAAACTCTCACTGCATTTGACTTGATTCTAATTTATAGCAGCCATAGAGGACAAAATGAAATTGCTTTGGTGGGTTGTTTAGACTATAAATTTTTATAGGAATAGAAAGTCTCGTCTTTCACCTGCAGAAAAACTAGGATGTTCACATTGACGGGAGGGAATCCTGGCCCCTGGTGAGTTACGTATCGAGCACTTGACTCCAAAATCAGCAGGTCTACATTCATCTGGTAGTGCAAGATATGTTGACTATGTTTAAAACATCATAAATCAGACATCCATTTTGATTCTGTCATCATCATCCATTCTCTAGTTCTTATATAGATGTTATTGGTGCTATTAAATACCATTAAGTTGATTCCAATTCATAGCAACCCTATGTGCAGGAGAAACAATGCTTAGTCCTGAGCTATCCTCAATTGTTATGATTTAGTCCATTACAGTAGCCATGGTGTCAGTCAATCTTTTGAAAGATGGAAAGATGTTTTGACCTTTTATGTTGACCCTCTATCAGACGTGATGACTTTTTTTTAAGAACCAATCTCTTGGGGCTGAGCCCTGGTGGCGTAGTGGTTGTGTGCGGGACTGCGGCCCACTGGGATGGAGGTTCAATTCCAGCTCACAGGAGCAAAGGCTGGGCCTCCTACTCCCACCATCAGAGGGCAGTGATGCCTAAATAAAAAAAAAGAACCAATCTTTCCTAACAGTATATCCTAAGTACATGACACAAAATCCCCACATGCTCATTTCTATGAAATATTCTAGATGTACTTCTTCTAAGATAAACCATGGTACTTTCAATATCCTTTGTCAACATCATAATTCAAATGTGTCAAATATTTTTCTATCTTCCTTATACATTGCCCACCTTGCCCATGTGTATGTCATCATTAGCTGTCAATGTAGATGCCTTCTCAATTTTCACATAGACAAGCAAGCAAATCTAGAACTATGTTTCTTTACAGAAACACTTCAATTATGTCAGTTCTAGGGACTTTGCTTTTCATTAATCCCTGTAGTATAACATGAACATCCTGAAATGGTTGAATATCAATCAACTCCTTTTGTGTAGTGACTCTGTATTCCTCCCATTCTCTTTTGGTGTTCTGTGTGTCATTAAATATTCTGCCCATACACTTCTCCAATATCGATATTCTAGGATTGAATTTTTCCTGTTTTATCTGCATTAAACATTCTGAGCATGTTCTTGTCTTTTGGTTTTCTAAAGGAAGTTCATAAATATTTTAATGACTTTTTCAAATAATTGCTAAATAATTATTGCCATTAATTTGTGCAAGCCAGGTGAGAACACATCAATAATTTAATTTCTAAATATATGAATGTAAATTAACATGTCTGTTTAAAATATGATAAATTTCATATTTTATATCATTAAGAAAATGTGATAAAAATGTTTTTCATGTTAAAGTTTTCTATTTCAATGTTGAACCTGATAATATAATAACCTCACTGAACTTAGAATTTAAATTTATGGACTATTGAAAAATAGCAATATGACATCAAAAAATTATAATTCATTTTTTGAGCCCTCCTATTCTTGTGTCATGTAAATCCTTCAGCCTTGTGCTGCTTTTTTTTTCTTTTGGAAAATGGGTTTAATAATTATTCTCATCTACTATACTCAGTTAATATAGAACTTAGTTTGCTCTCTCTCAGAAAATAGGTTCATAATTTATGAGTACATGTATATGAGTAAAAGTATAAAGTAATGTCATCAAAATATCTGTATATCAAAAAAAAATCTGTATATCTGAGTAATTTTTAAGTGTTGAACCAGATGAGCATTCTTCTGCAGATTCCCTAGGGCTTTCTGAGGGCAAACATCTTTAAATCGCTTATGTCATGGTCTAATAGAAGAGTCACTTCACACAGACATGTCAACACAGTTCCAATAAATACCTGTTAAGGAATTTCTTATTTTAATGATTTATTTTTGTGCTAAGGAATACATTAACTTGTTAATCCATGGATGTCATCAGAGGACACATGTCTTCAGGGCCCAAACGTGAAAATTTCATTTCTCAAAACCCAGCAGATACCATGAACTTCAGTTCATATAAACGCTGGTTCCCACTGTCCTCCCATTGCAAGAGGGCGGCAGCAAAGTACATCAAGGGAATGTCCTGCATGAAGTAGGCATCAAAACTGAGGATTGACTAAGGAAACAATGCTGCTTAAGTAGAGTATTGGCAAGCAAGCCTGTTTCACTTGTGGTCCACAGGTAGACATTTTCTCTGTCTTCCTTGTCTATTCATTATATAAAAACCAGTTTCCCACTGAGTTGCTTCTCATGCATGGTGAGCCCACATGTGCCAGAGAGAAAAGCTGTCCATGTGGATCTCAAAGAGTTATTGTCAGAAGCAGACCACATTCTTTGGAGTTAATGTGGACCCTCAATGCATGTTAACAAGAGTAGCAGAAATACAAGCATCCCTTTGAAAATTGTATCATCTGAGTAGGTTGTAGGCATCTGTACTCTTTATCAACTAGTGCCATATTGTACATCTCCAAAGATTGAGGACATTATTTTATCTAAGCATACGACCATTATCATTGCTAAGAAATTTACCATCATTCTCTTTTCTCTTATAGTAGAATAGTCTGTTTATTATATATAAGCAATTACATGCTGCTGACCTCTCCTTACTAATCCACTTTCTTGTTATCTAAAAATTTTACATTTATCAAGATAGTAAAAGTATCTACTATTAAGCTATTTAGTGTGTTGATAAGTCATATCTGACATTTGTTAACTCCAAGATGCAAGGTAAGAGTAACATTGGTTTTATTGGTTAGGAATACTTATCAATGGGGCTGGAACAGGATTCTTAGTGGTATGGCAGTTGTAGAATGATATAATTTGACTGTTGTTCTATAATGTAGTTGTCCTCCATTTTGTGATCCGATGTGGTTATCTTCCACTTTTACATAGTGCCAATGTTTGCATTACCCGGTCTTTGAAACTTAACCACGTAGAGAACTTAAGAGTGATTATGCGTGTTAGTTATGCTCATGGGAATACTGGTGGTCAGTGATAAAATGTTTCCTTTCCATGAAGCAGATTCAGATTTAATTCCTTGTCAGTGTTTTTCCAGCTATTGATGTAGCTCATTGTATCATGAAAAAGGATCGAATTTTGCAAGGAATCAAAAAGTATGCTAATTAAATGTGGTTTAAATTATAATAGTATCAGCATAAATTCTAATCGTTGGCATAGAACTCCTATTTATTGTATGTCAGTATATAGAAAATATCTCTAGTAGATTTCCAGTTCATGCAAGCTTATCTTTATTCCAGATGTATATAGACATACTCAAAAAGTTTCCATTATCAGCTGAGCCCTGGTGGTGTAGTGGTTGTGTGTGGGACTGAGGCCCACTGGGTTGGTGGTTCAAATCCAGCAACAACTCTCCTGGAGCAAGACTAGGCCTTCTACTCCCACCAGGGCAGTGATGCCCTCCGCCCCCCCCCAAAAAGCTTCCATTATCATTGAGTGACATCATTCATAGTTTCTCAGTAATATATTGTCTTAGTCTTATTAGGATGCCTTAAAAAAAAAGAATATGTGCTGTGGAAAATTAGACTTTGAAGTCAAAACTAACATTAAATTTTTTTGGGGGGGGCATCACTGCCCTCTGGTGGTGGGAGTAGGAGGCCCAGCCTTTGCTCCTGTGGAGCTGGAATTGAACCTCCATCCCAGTGGGCCGCAGTCCCATGCACAACCACTATGCCACTGGGGTTCGTTAAATTTTAACGAAGCTCAAGTGGACCTCTTCTCACCGGAATGGAGTTTTACAAAATGTCTATGTGACTTCTGCCCCACATAAAAGAATGGATTATAGATAGACAGGTGTTTTATGGGAGGTTGGAAGGACTTCACAGAATAGTTAAGAGAGGGGAGACTGTCAACGGCTAAGGCAGTGGTTTTCAACCTTCTGAATGTCTTGACCCTTTCATGCAGTTCCTCATGTTGTGGTGACCTCCCAACCATAAAATGATTTTCATTGCTACTTCAAAACTATAATTTTGCTACCACTATGACTCAGGCAACCCCTGTGAAAGGGTCCTTCAACTCCCACAGAGGTTACGGCCCACAGGTTGAGAAAGGCTTCTCTGGAGATATTGTAACTACAAGTCAAAAACTGATGGCAGCAACTGTGGATGTGACAAAGCAGTTGGGAACTCCTGTGCTTTGGCCTCTTCCATTTAAAAAGGACAGTTCAACCTGAGCAAATGGTCAGTTCAATGGGCATCACAAATAGTATGTTAAGACTGCTCAAAAAGTGAGAGTCTTTTAAGCAAGACTGAAGCAAACAAAGATGATTTTAAGGTATGCATAATATCCAGGATGAGTCTTGGACTTACCAGTAGAACTCAAGAAACAAAACCCATCCAAAGCATTGTATTCTGAAGGGATCTGTTGGGCCAGTTAAATTCATGGTATGGAGGTATATATTCCAAGGGGGGTAATCATTTAAATTTTTCTCAAAGAACATAGACAAACAAAAGGACTTAAGATTAAAGTTAAAGAAAATTGAAAACTTCACTGGCACCCAAAACCCCAGCAACATTATACTGTGGATTTTTTTCTTCTTCTTTCAATCATGAGAATGCCCCCTAAGAAAATTTTGATGGGAAACTACCTGACTTACCTTATAGCCATGATTTTTCCACTTTATATTTCTTTTGCTCTATGAACACACACACAAACCATTTAAAGAAAACAAAAATGAATCTTATTAAGGTTGTTAAAACTATGATTTTACATATACATTGATGAGTACAGAAACATTAGATGAGGGTTTAAAGAGGTAGAACACTGCCTTTAGAAGTGTAAACACTTAGATGAAGGATAGAAATAATTGCTTCCCATTTTGCTATTTTTCTTTCATCAAGGTTGCTATGATTTTGTTGCAATCCATGTTTACTTATCCTCTTATATTAGGCACTATACCAGAGGCTGCACGTTATTTACTTCACTCTTATAGGAATCCTTTGCAGTATTCATCGATGAAGTAATGAAGTAGTGTGCTGACAGTCCATTAGTGAAAAGAAGAACTTGTACCTGAGCCCAGGTCTGCATCATTCTAAGTCTATACTCCTAGCCATTATTTTATAATATATTGTCCACCCTCTGCCTGTGTAAGCATAGGCAGGGTGAGCTTGCTTGTGTTCCATTAGCACAAATCATTTCCAAAAAACTGTCCACTGTTTGATGGTGGTGCTGTATATCTCTTGACTCGTGGCCTCAAACACCATTTAAAGGCATGACCATATTCTGAATGTTAAGAGAAGCAATGTAGTGTCAGGAGAAACTATTTCAAAGTAGTTTGAGACTTAGTCCTGGAGTCTGACATAATAAAATCTAGTCCTCGCTTATCACTTAACTAATGTGATACAACTGCATGTCAACTTACTTCTGTATGATTCCACATTTATCAAATGTGAATGAAATGTCAGTCTGGCCTACAGCAAAATGGATTTCCCAAAAATGTCATTGTGGAATCTTCACTGAGGAAGCCCTCCTCCAACTTCATTGAGAGATAGAGATAGAGAGAGATAGGCACCTGAGCCTAAGGTGGCTGAGATTGCTGCCCTAGAAAAATGAATGTCCAAGTTTAGCTCATTGATTCCCTCTAAGCTGTCATGTAGGAGCCCTGGTGGCATGGTGAGTTACGGATCAGGATGCTAGTTACTGTTCAGTAATTCACCTACACCAATGACTCCACTGGGGAGCGATGCCGTTCTCTGCTCCTGTAAAACTTTACAACGTTAGACATGCAAAGGGCACTTGCACTCTTAAAGTATAGGTGGGAGTCTGAATTGACTCAGTGGAAGTGGGTTTTTGAGGCAGTGATGTCACCCAGCAAAGGCTACAGATGTAGGATGATGTGGCAGTCATGTGCTATGTTAATCTTATGATTGAAATGTAGGGGTGGAGTCTGGCCTGTTAACCTGGAGGTAGCCATTGAGTAGCCAATGAGGTTTCTGTGTGGGCATGGCTTTCTCCTGAGACTCTGGGGAATCTCGCAATATTTCCCTCGTGAAGATGAGAAGCTATCTTCCTCAGTTGTTGGAAGTTAGTCTCAGAGATGATTAATCACAGACAAGACAAGATGGCAGTGTCCGAGAAGCTGAAGGAACCAGAAGAGAAGCCACACAGCTTTGCCCTGATGGAGCCAGACCTCTAAAGCTGGAGAAGCCACATGGAGACCCCTACCAGCGATGAGTTGCTTTTGCCACCACTGGATGCTGTTGATGGACCCTGAGCCCTGGAAGCAAGAAGCCATGGGGAGACCCCTGCCAGTGCCAGGATTCTGCACCCACTGACCTGCGACTTCGTGAGTCAGAAGGAGACGTTTGGGACTGGTATTGGGCATATGGACTAATATCAGACTCATGACTTTGAACTGGACTGGGCTTGGATGCTTTCTCAGTGTTCCATTCTTTTTGTCTATAAACCCTTTTCCTTATATCCACATGTGTGTCTATGAATTTGTTCCTCTAGTCTACCCAGACTAACACAGATGACATGGTACATAGGTCAAATTTCCTTCATTTCATTTGGTGGCCAAATCAATATGTATCCAGTGCTTAGAAGTCCTTTTGAAAGACTGGTAGTTTTGGTGCTATTGTGAAAATTACATTTTCTAGTGTCATGGCATGTAGTTCTATTTGAACTACTGCTTTTGATCAATGTACGGGTTCCTCCCAAGAGCACTGAGTCAAAACGTCTGTCATAATTCTGTTTTTATTTTGTTACATATCTTTTCATCATTTTCACCCTAGGAGTGCAACCACATTCAATTCCAGTCTTCTACTACAGTTTAAATTATTTGCATAAGGCAAGCCTTACTAGGCCAAAGTCATAAGGCATTGTTGTGTTCTCCCCTCTTTTTGGTTCTTTCCATTGCCTAACAATGAAACTGAGATGGGGGCATGGGTAGGGAAATACAATGTGATCCCTACCTCAAGCTCCAACCCTTTTCTTGATTTTCCTTATTTTATGATTGATCTCTCCTATATATTTACATATTAGCAACATAAAAGTAAGATAAAAATATGTTCTCATTCATTCTGAGTTTTATTTTGTTTTTCTTTTCTCTCACTCCTGCTACTAATAGGAGTACAATCCTGATTTTTAACGTTCCTACTATAAGTCAGAATAAAAGTGCTCCTTTGCACTATGTCTCATAGCCTTGCAGCACAGTGGTTACATGGTAGACTCAGATCAGCAACACAAATGGAGAGATTTATCCTGTCCCATCGGGTCCCCATGAGTTGACCTTAACTTGCTAGCAGTGAGTTGGTTTTGGCTTTGGTTTGCATTTAGCAGGCTGTATATCTTTAAGAAAGCAGAAAGCCTCATCTTTATCCCACAGAGGTGCTTACTGGAGGGTTCAAATTGCTGACCTTGTGGTTAGCTGCCCAATGTGCAATCCAAAAAACCATCAAGACTTAAAACAATTTCATTGTGTTGAATGAAGTTAGCCAGTCACTAAATGTCAAATAATTTATGAGACCACTGTGAGAAACAGTGAAAGTCTAGGTAGAGATTTTTATACCCAAAGAAACTTATTTTGATGGTTACCATTAAGAGCATGAAAAGAGAGGAAAGGGAAGCCAATGGGTTGGCTTGATGGCATTAACTTGCTTGAAAGGGAAGATAATACCTTTACTATTAAATAGGAAAACAGAAAAACAAAAGAGGGAATAGGAGAGTGGCCATGGCACAAGCTAGTGGGAGGTTTGGTATGTTGTTTAATCTTGTCAAATGCAAATGGTGATCTGAAATATAAATCAAGACCTAATTCAAAATAAAAGTTTTAAAAATTAGTAATGAAATATTTTCTACTTTGTGTTTTTAACCCAACAAAGGATGCAATAAACAATAAAAAATTGCCACTGTAATAAATAAAATATATGTATAAGGCACACATACATACAATTCATGGAAAAGTGTCACTTTCTTTTACCTTAATTCTTCTAAGAACTTTTTGAAGTCCCTTCATATAGCAGGGTATCAGGTTCTGAATGTTATCTCCTTGTACTTAATTTCAGCCATCTCTGGCATTAAAGGAGCCTAGGAAATACCTCTTCAATGTTGCTTAGCAGAGCTTGCTTGTTGACCATGATTGGTGGAAGAACTCAATAATTAATCCCAAACCAATGTGTCCTCACAGTCATGAAGTTCTTCTACTATTCATGATTATCAGATAGGGATTACTCCCACCCCACCAAAGTACCCCAATCTAGAACTCAATGACATATAAACATGTCTGGATAATCTCATAGTATTCTGCCATGAGATTTTGTACCATGGCTGCTTGAGGATGCTCTGATGCTGAAAGTGAGGCCAGCAGCATTTCAAATATGAACAGACTCATCCTTGGTGAAGAGATCACAGTAGAACTTCTAGACTGGTATCAGCGAGGAAGAAATGGAAGTTCAACCAACCTCTTCAGTATGAAATTGGTCAAACCTGCTTTCAAGATGCATTCATAATTATTACCAATTTAATGCAAAAGGTACAACAGAGAGGAAAAAGCACTTGTTGGAAATTATGGTTTCAGTGATTCAAATGAAGCTGGAGATCCCATGATAGAAAAACAAAGAGCTCCTTTATTTCTTTATCATTTTCTCAATAATATCAGTGGTGACTATACATAGGAACAATTGTGGAGATGGCTCAGGATCATGCAGCGCTTCATTCTGTTTGTGCATAGGGTCCCTATGGGTGGGAGCCAACTCTCTGGAACCTAATAACAAAACATACAGCTGAACACCATCCGATGGACAATACAGGAATCAATTTGACTGGATTCATGGGAAGAGTCAACAGAGTAAGTTTGAGTTGAAGCTGAAGAAAATGACAACAAGTTCTTGAGAGTCAAAAGATTGCGTTGATTATATGGCACCTGGATTATGAGATTTCTCAAGCACAGATCTGATGCACGGAACATTAGTCATCAAAGACCACACAGGTTGTGTTGTGAAATCAGGATCAACATACATGAAGAAGGGAAAAATACTAATAATAATAATAATAATAATAAAATAATAATAAAAGAATGAAAAAGAAGTGAACAGAAAATTCCAAAGGCAGCTCCAAAAGACACAATAGAGTACTATATTGAAATAGGCTAAGACCTAACATTAGAAAACAAAAAAGAATAAGATGTTCAGTATACCTCAAGATGAAAAGTAGGAAGAAAATATTGAAGCTTCAAATTAAAATATTGAAGAACTCTGTGGGAAAAATGTTGAATGATGTCAGTAGCATAAAAAGATGATGAAATGGGCTGAGCCCCGGTGGCTTAAGTGGTTGAGTGCAGGACTGCGGCCCATGGGCTTAGCAGTTCAAATCCAGTGGTGGCTCTCAGGAGCAGTGCTGTGTAGCTCCCACGACCACCAGAGGGCAGTGATGCCTTAAAAAAAAAGATGATGAAATGAGTACACAGAATCACTGTATCCAAACAAATTGACTGATATCCAGCCATCTTAAATGGGAGTATATGAGAAAGAATTGATAACCATGAAAGAAGTCATCTGTGTTAGTCCAGATAGACTGGAGAAACAAATTCATAGACATGCATATGAATATAAGGAAAAGGTTTATATACAAGAGGAATGGGATATTGAAAAAAAATCCTAGTCTAGTCCAGTTCAAAGTCATAAGTCTCATATTAGCCCAAATGCCCAATATCAGTCTATAAAGTCTCCTTCTGACTCATGAAATCACAGGCCAGTGGGTACAAAGTCCTGGTGCCAGCAGGGATCTCCACATGGCTCCTCGCTTCCAGGGCTCAGGGTCCATCAACAGCATCCAGTGGTGATAGAAGCAACCTAGCGCTGGCTGGGGTCCCCATGTGGCTTCTCCGGTTTCAGAGGTCTGGGTCCATCCTGGTAAGACTGTGTTACTTCTCCTCTGGCTCCTCCAGCTCCTCTGACTCTGCCATCTTGTCTTGTCTCAGAGACTAACTCCTAACAGCTAGTTCGTTGTGTCAGAGATGAACTCCCAATGACTGCGGAGATGGCTTCTTATCTCCATGAGGGAATATCGTGAGATTTCCCAGAAGTCTAGGAGAAAGCCATGCCCACACGGAGGCCTCATTGACTACTCAATGACAATCTCCAGATTAATAAGCTAGACTCCACCCCTACATCTCAATCATAAAATTGACATATTGAATACATGACTACCACAAGGTCCAAGTTTCACTGAAAGCATAAGTAAAAAGCTAGGTTCTGGGAATAGGCAGAATACCAATTGAGATATTTCAAACCACTGATGTAGCACCAGAGACACTCACTTGTCTGTACTCAGAAATTTGGAAAACAACTATTGGCCAGTTGGCAGAAGAGATCCATTCTGAGCCCATTCCAAGAAAGGTAACCCAACAGAATGTGAAAACTGTTGAGCACTGCAATAACATCACTCAAAAACAAATCTTATTGTAGGCAATTTAAAAAAATGTCTCCACAGTTCATCAATATTAGTGTTTCCCAAAGTGGGTGCTACTGCCACTGTGAGGAATGATGCAAGGTTCCTGGAAAAGCAGACAGCTATACTTTATCCTGGATTATGCGCTCTAGTACACATGTCTGTAATTGCCAGTAAGGTACTACCAAACTCAAATGAAGTGCCATTGAATGTGTGCTGACTCCTCGTGACTGCCTGTGGGTGTCGTAGACTGTGGCTGTTTACAGGAGCAGAAAGTCAAGTCTTTTTCCTGAAGGGAGACACTAAGTGATCTTTCTTTCTTTCTTTCATGCTGAAATAAGTAGTTAGAGCAAATAAATTTGAGAACCTGTGATATTCAGGGAGCTGCCGTAAGTTAAAAAAAAAATCGAGAGAACTTGGAAAAAAGGATTTCATTGTTGGCATCAGATTATTCTTGACTGAAAGCTGAAAAGATGAGGAATATATTTGCATCTGTTTTACTGAAGATTCAGAGGTACTCAACTATATGGATCATAACCAACTGTGGATCACATTACAAAGAATGGAAATTCTAGAACACTTCATTGTTCTCATGTGCAACCTGTGCATAGAACAAGAAGCAGTCATTGTAACCAAAAGAGAGGATACTGCATGGTTTAAAATCAGAAAAGGTGTGTGTCAGAGCTGAATCCTTTCCACCATGTTTATACAATCCATATGCTGAATTAATAGTCTGAGTGGCTGGATGACAGGAAGAAGCATGAAATATCTATATTGAAAGAAGGCTCACCAACATCATGCAATATAGAGATGGTATGATCTCAGTTTCTGAAAGTGAAGACTTGAAGTAATTTACTGCTGCTGATCAGAGACTACAGCATTCATGATGGAAGGCTACGAATGGCAAGGAAAACAGAAATTCTCACAAGGTGACCAGTAGATAATATGATAAGCAGAAAAGAAGATGGAAGTTGTCAAGTATTTTATTTTACTTTGATTTAGAATTACCACTCAGAGTCTCAGTAACAGTCAAGGAATCAGAGGTGATATTGCATTAGTCAAATCTGCTGCACAAGATCTCATCAAAACGTTAAAGATTAAGTATTTATCTTGAGGACTAAGACACACTTGACTATATGGTGCTTTCAGTCCTGCAAAGGATGCATCTTTCACTACACTTGCAATATGGACAATGAACGAAGAGGATCTTTGAAGAATTAATGCATCTGAGTTATGGCATCAGAGTAGAATATTGAAAGTATCAAGTCCTAACTCAAGTATATATACATTTGTATTAGAGGAAGTATAGACAGGAGGCTCCTTAGAAGCAAGGGGGAATGGACTCATTTCAGGTTTATTAAGCATGCAATCAGGAGAGACCATTCCCAGGAAAAAGACATGAAGCTTGATAATGTAAAGGACATGTGAAAAGAAGGAAGATCCTGAAAGAGATGAATTGACAAAAGTTGCGGTATCAATGAGTCAAATATACCAATTGAGAGGATGATGCTAGACTGGGCAGAGTTTCATTCTCTTATGTATTGGATCACTGTGCACTGAAGGTTATCTGGACACCAAACAACTCTCCCCTAAAGAATTCTTCATTTCTTTATCTACACTAAGTCATGATGGTAGGGTTAGCATCTTCAACAGTTTGAAATCATATTACTTTTAAATGATTTTTGCATTTTTGGAACATGTGCTATGAAGAGATGAGATCAGAGGCATAGGATAGATGAAGTAAGGTTTCTCATATCATAAAAAAATTCTTACAGCACATTTCTTCCTACCTTCAAAATAATGAGCAGGTAAATTGTACTGATGGAAGAAAACTCCTCGTTACAAATTCCCTACTATTTTTCTTGCCCATGTGATTTTTAATATACTCAATTTTTTTCTCAATAAGCTCTTTTAATTTCTGTGTGCTTAGAGAAAATCTATCAAGATCGTCCCATTTGAATCCCTGAAATAGTATCCATAACCTTCTGTGATAACCTCACTGCCTTGCATTTATTTGAACCGGCAGATATCCCCAGAAGCTAATGATTAGCTTAAAATTATTTTTAAGATACCCTAAAGAGCCAAAGAAAAATATAATATAAAAAAAATCTGTTTCAGAGACATTCTAAGGCTCATTTTGCTTGGAATGAATCCATGTATTATGAACTGGACCTCTACTAACAATCTTTTGATTTATTGTCAAATTGTAGATATACATTTACTTGGATTGCAGGAAAGAACTTTTAAGAAGACAGTGGAAAACAATGACCTGAATTGACACTTGTGATGGCATCTAATCCAACAGTGTAATACTCTTTACCCAATACCTTCTTTTGTTCAAGCTCTATAATAAATGTGGGAATTCAATAGGAATTCAATGAAAGACTCAGCACTGTCTCTCAAATAGTGGTGGCTATGGTTCTAGGAACTGTGAAGCCCAGACTTCCTGCCTAGTCAATGCCTCCTTCACTGCAAAGGCCTCTCTTGAGAGCTCTTCAAATGTTCTCGGTTTCTGAAAAGCACAGAGTGAACACTCCGCTACTAAAAGAATCTTCTCAGTACTGTTGAAATTCTCTAAATACATACCGATTAGCTTCTACATTCTTATCATTCTTCACAGTGATTGGAATAACAAAATGGCTATTGTTCCAATCCTCAAGGGCTTATATTTTTAATCCCATTGTAATTACATCAGTTTTAGCACATAGTGACCCTCATTTCACAATTAAATTTAACATGGCTAGTGTTTTTATTAGGAACTCTGGGGCATACTGTGTTTCTCCTTCAACTGCTAATCACAAGGTCAGCAGTGTGAAACTGCCAGATTTTCCTCAATAGAGATATGAGGTTTTCTACTCCTGTGGAGATTTAAATTGTCAGAAACCCAACAAGGGCACCTCTACTCTGTCCTATAAAGTCATTGTGACTCAGTCGACTCAATGGCAGTGAGTTTTGTTTTGAGGTAATGTTTTAATTGAAGCTTGCTTTGGACACTATAAGGTTAGATCTGCAAGAAACGATCCCTGCAGAAATATCTCAGATGGCTGAGTTGACTTTTCTAAGTCAAAATTAAACCACTAGATTCATAGTGTCCCTAAAGTAATGGACCAGAGTAGAATTAAGAGCCAAGATTTTGTATTTCACTCAGATGCCATCACTTTTCAATTGGACTGAAGTTGCATAGTTCACAGAGGACTAAACATCCTGAACTTCACTTATCCCCATGTGTCTGCAGATGATCACACTTACCCTAAAGACAAAACCAAAGCTAAAGCTAGTACCATGAGTAGGTTGCAATGAACAGCAACTCTATAGGATAAATTAGGGGTTCTGTACACTTGTCAAAGTGAGGGATGGCCCTCACAACAAGTTAAAAATTATTCAAGAGACAACTATATTTTGAAAAGCACAGGGAATCACCATCATGTGGATGCTATCCTTTAACACTTGTCTACTTTACTTTGGAGCCACATGCATGTGCTCAAAGCGATGCATATAGATCAGAAACCTAGTTTGCGGACCCCTGGGGAAGACCTATACCACCTGTATGGTTTCCAAAGCTGTCAATCTTTATGAAGATATATTGCTTCATCTTTCTCCCGCAGAGTGGCTGGCAGGTGTGAACTGCTGACCTTTCTGTTAACAGTCCACCCTTACTTGACACAGAGTGCTCCAGATATACATGAGATAATGTATGTGGAGTGTGGAATCCAGGGTCCCTAGCATGGTAGTTATTCAAAACTGTGCAATCTTTCACTCAATGCCTCAAGCCCATGATGTTGGGTAAAGGAGACTAGCTTCCAGTGATACAATCACTATAGAGGAAATTCTACCTTCTAAAAAATATCTTTAGAGTGCTACTTTTTCAAAATTTGCCACTTTATGCCCTTTGGGGAAAAGAATAAATGCTTCAAAAAGTACATGCTTCTGGAATTGCTACTGACACAGCAGAAAAGCTTTTTAGCATTAAAAATCTTTTACCTGCTTTCCAAGCTTAGGTTGCTGGAGAAAAAGCACTGTGCCATGAGTCATTTCTGCAGTATTTTTCTGTAATTTGAGAGGTACATATATTCAGGAGCAAAAGTGGTCAAAAGGCTGGATTAAATTGTTGCAAGTGTGCATACGCATACATGTATACACATACACACGGATGTCTTTCTTATCTAATGTGATTTCACTGTGAATAATTAAATATCTTCCATTCCTGAACCATATTTCTTATCTATGTTTGAAGCATGACTGAAACAAATGAAACTTTTGTAAAATTATCAATATTTTAAAGACACTGTTTAGAAATGTGTAACATGCTGACACAATAGGAATTGCTTCAGACTGAAGCAATAGTCTTTTGTCAGATATTTTGAAATTATGACCATAGCAGAAAATAAAATCCTAAAAAATTACTTGTACCTTACTTCTGTGTAAGAAGAAGCTGGATATTTGTGCTATGTCATCACACGGGGTAACTAACTGTTCTTATGATTGACTGATGAAGATGCCACTTGTCATTATTTTCCCACCCACCTTCCCATCAGTCTGAAATAGATGTCGAAAAGATGCCCTAGGGTCATCACATGTGGCGTTACCCCCCAAAAAACTCAAAAAAGGCTCTTCTAAGCTGAGATTTAATAGTACACTAACTTCCTGCTTGATGAGCATCCAGCAACTCTCTGTGAGTCAAGACACCCAGTGGCATTATCTGGGAAGCTTCCCTCTGGTCTCTGAAACTTTTTGTAAAAGTAGTTCTGCTCAAACTTCATTTTTGTGTGTGTGATGGCCAATTTAAGATACCAGTGTATGGCTGAGAAATTGTGTTTCCTGCTCCTGAGAAATGCTGCAGAAACTGTTGGGACGTTTAATGCATCTTACAGAGACAATACTATGGGGGAACCCAAGTGTATGTGTGGTTTTCTCACTTCCAAAAAAGTGAAATATTGATTAATGACAAACCTTGTTCTGGACATCTGCCACTTCTTGAATGGATGAAAATGTCAACTTATGGTGCATTTGGAGTTCATTTCTCAAGGTCAAGCTTTCTATTTAGAGGTTCTGAGAAGATTGTATAACAGGCCTGATTTGTGACAGAGAGGGGAATGGTTTTGCCACGCTGACAATGCACCTTCTCTTGCAACCATCTTAGTGCATCAGTCTTTGACAAAAAACAGTATGCTCCTCTTGCCCCCTGCACCTTACTCACCTGACCTCACTTCATGTGACTTCTTTTTGTTTCCACAAATGAAGAGGGGCATGAAAGAACAGAAATTTAAAGACAGAAAAAACAAGGGAAGTGCTGCCAGCCATTTAAACAGGAATTTGAAAACTTTTTCCAAAAATTGAATCACAAATTTGACACATGTTTTAAATGTAATGAACAGTATTTTTGAAAATGATAACTTTTTTGTAAAAAAAAATTAAATACATAGCTTTGAAAAAAATTCCATTTTTCAGGGGGTGGCATCTCATAATTGTTTTCTATCAACACTTCTGTATATAGATTTCAGTGGCATGTGCTTATTCACTAAATGTTTGGTAAGTAATTTTACCATCCTTGATTTTTGCTGTACCTTTAACAGCTTGATATTTCATCACTTATTAACAAACACCAAACAGGACCTAAGTCTTTCACTTGAGGTTGATTATTCTTAATCAGAGGAGAATAAATAGACCTATTAATAATAGAAAAATTTAAAATAGATTAAAAAATTTTAAATTAAAATATTTGGGGACACAGCATCATTGTGTTTTACTGGAGGAAGAAATAACCTATTCTGGAAGGGATTACCCTGTAGTTTTTAATTTTCATTTCTTCTCCTTTTGTCTGGAACTCACATTTCCTCACCTTGATGTTCTTAGATGTATTTTAGAGGCTGTCCTAAAAATTCTCTGTTTGCATTTTCTTTTCTCTTTTTTTAGTTTGAGCTGAATTACATAAACAATAACTTAAGTAGCTGTGCTTTCAGGTTCATTTCACAATGAACTGCATTTAGCATCTCTCCAATGACATTTCAGAATTTCTTCCATATTGATCTTCAGTTTTGAATCATGCAGAAACAGTACGGGTTTCATTCCAGGCAATTCCAAGAACCGTAACTCTCAAGCACAAGTGGGCAACAAAATACCTGTTTACAGTGAGTTCTATTTTGTGAATAGTTCATAAACACACCTGAAAGAGACAGACAGGAAAACAGTCTGATGCAAACATATTTTGATCCAAGAGAATTCCTTTCCTTCTTTTTTTTTTCCCCACTGGGGGATTGTTCTGAGAAGATTAATGTATTTTCTGATGTCAGAATCTTTCATATAGTAAAATGTTGTGCTAGACTAAATTCCACATTTTAAGGGTTCACAAATAAGTACTCTGCACTCAAAATTAAGAACAGTTCATTAGTAATTCTCACACCATGTGCTCTATGAAGTCATTATTGTTGATGCTGTTTTTGTGGACAATGGAGGCCAAAAATCTATATTAAAATATGGATCAAGATAGCCACTTTTAAAAGCCACCCGACGATCCATTTTTTGGGTATATAATTCTACAACATACTATTGAGTTTATTATGAACTTTTAGATTGTGTTTCAGTGATACCATGAACATTTTTAAATGCTTCGGGATTTGTTTTTTTCTATACTTAGTGTTTTCAGAGCTCATTAGTTTGTCACGTTTTAGTGAATTGTGTGTTGCCATCACATGGGGAGCTCAATTATTATATTTCAGACACCGGCAGGGTCACCCATGGTAAACAGTATCAGTAGAGCGTCCAGGTCAACAACAGACTATGAAGAAAGAATGCACTGTTCAGTTATGTGGAAAAGCCACTGAAAATATCATGAACAATAGTAATGAAACTATCACCTATAGTAAGGAAAGATGAGCCCTTCTTTTTGGAAGACACTGTAAATATAACTGAGGAAGAAGTTTCCTCCTGGTAAAGTTGACCATAGTTATATGGATGGAGCAAATCTCTCAAGATCTTCATTTTCTGATAGAACATGACTCAAAATGAGAAGAAACTGATACAACCATCTATTAATAAATGGAACTTGGGCTGTATGAAATATGAATCAAAAAACTGTGTGGTCAAAAATGAAATATAACATATAAAGATAGATAGCTTAAACATGAGTCAGATGGAATGAACTTGTTTAGGCAATTTTGAAACAGCTAACCATATCGCTTACTATGGTATGAATGACAAATTCAAGCGAATTGGTGGTACATTCATTTTCAAAAGAGCATTTCAAAAGGTCCATCCTGAAATACAATGCTGTCTGTGACAGGATGATATTTATACTCAAATGAGGAAATCCAGTTAAAAACTATTATTCAAGTTCACACACCAACCAGTAAATGTAGTGATGAAGACATTGAAGAATTCTATCAATATCTCCAGTCTGAAGTTGAACAAAGATGCAATCAGGGTACATTGAAAACCATTGGCAATTGGAATGCAAAAAATAGGAAATAAAGAGGAAGGAATAGTAGTTGGAAAACAGGGCCTTGGCTCAAAAATGAAGCTGATGATCACACGATAGAATTTTGCAAGACCACCACTTTATTGAAAATATCCTTTCAGCAACACCAATGACTACTGTATATGTAGGCTTCTCAAGATAGAATACACAAAAATCAAATTGACTACATGCTTCGGAAGAGCAGATGAAGAAGCTCAGTGTCAGCAGCCAAGAGGTTGACTGTAAAACAGAACATTAATTGCTAATATAAAAGCTGAAGTTTAAGTTAAAGGACATTAAAATAATCCCATGAGAGCCAAATATGAGCTGGACTCTAGTCCACCTAAATTTCAAGAGCATCCCAAGAACAGATTGACTCTGAACACTAATGATTAAGGTCCTGGTGAGCTATGGGAAGATATGAAGAATGTAATGCATAAAAAAGCAATAAGTCGTTAAGAAGGAAAAAAGAAAGGGAAGGTCAAATTGGTTGTCATGAGACACGGAAACTTGTTCTTGATCATTGTGGCAGTTATATACATACCTGCCAACTTGCGAAGGGATGGCGTGTAGCCTATCAATCAGGTTGCATATTGATGAACCCATTTTGGAGGAATAAAGGTGGTAAATAGTTCACTAGAGGCCAGACTCACATTCTTCCTGTGAGACGTCCTGCTGACAAGAAACATGGAGCTATGCTGATGGCAACCAGAAGCCATGTGGAGGCCCATGCCAGTGCTAAGATGCTTCCACTGCCCTTGCACCCACATATCTTTTCACCCACTGACCTGTGGTCTTCCTGCATTTGGTGTCATTGCATAGGTTGTGTGGGTCTGAAGAGAAATTTATAGATGGATACTGGACATATGGACTAATATTGGACTTCTGGGTTGATTTAGACTGGGCTGGGATGCTTTCTTAATATATAATTTCTCTGTGATATAAAGTTCTTTCTTTCATTTTTGGGTCATCACTACCATCTGGTGGGAGTAGGAGGCCCAACCTTGTTCCTGGGGAGCTGCTGCTGCATTCGAATCGCCAACCCAGTGGACTGCAGCCCCGCACACAACAACTATGCCACTGGGGCTCAGCCCAAAGCTCTTTTTTATACACAGAATATCTATGAATTTATTTCGCTAGTTTATTCTTACTAACACAATCATAGAGAAGCTAAAACAAATGGATGAAACTATGAAATAAAGGAGCTCAGCAGGAAATTTCCAAGGGCAATTAGAGAAGATAAAGTACTATAATGACTTGTGCAAAGACCTAGAACTAGAATACCAAAAAGGAAGAGCATGGTGACAGCCATCTAATCTGGTGCCAATATGAGGATTAAGAGTGGAGTCTAGCCTGTCAATCTGGAGACAGCCAATGAGACCTCTATGTGGGCATGGACTTTTCTTCTGAGAATTCTGGGAAATCAGGTCCTTCTTTTTTGGAAGTAGGAGACACTCTTTCACACATTTGGAGACTCTCTCCTGACAAGGCTTATTTCCTGAGAGACATCCCTGAGGAGAAGCCACATGGAGCTACCCTAGTGCCTCCAGCCGGACAAGCCATATGGATGCAACCAGACCTCTGAAGGCACGAGAGACCCCTGCTAACACTGAGATGCTCACAGTGCCACTGGTTCCAAAGACTTTCTACTCACTGGCTTGTGATCTTTCTGCATTTGGCATCATTGCATATGCTTCATGAGTGTGAGGAGGACTTTATAACACCAGACTTATGACCTTGGACTGGACTAGGTTGGGATGTTTTCTTAATTTATAGTTCTCCTTGTATATAAAGCTCTTTCTTATACACATATGAATGTTTATGACTTTTTTTCTCTTGTCTACCCAGACTAACATAAACATGCTCCACATATTTTCAACTAAAATATTTGAGGAAAATTAAGCCCTGAGTTTCAGTATTAAAGTTGACCATTGGGGAAAAATCCTTAAAGCAGAATCATTGCATTTGAATTATGGTACTGGTGAAGAACTTTGAAAGGACCAATGACTACCAAAGGAATAAACAAATCGGTCTTAATAGAAGTGCAGCTAGAATGCTCACTGTAAGTAAGGATACTAAGATTTTGTCTAAATTCTTTAGATGTGTTGACAGGAGACAAAAAGGACATTAAGTTTGGGCTGAGCCCTTGTGGCGTAGTGGTTGTGCGTGGGACTGTGGCCCACTGGGATGGAGGTTCAATTCCGGCTCCCAGGAGCAAAGGCTGGGCCTCTTATTCCCACCACCTGAGAGCAGTGATGCCTAAAAAAAGAAAAAGTTTGGCAACATATAAAGGCAGCAAAAAAAGAGAAAGGCCTTTCAGGAGATGGATTAGCACTATAACTTCAATAATGGGTTTAAACAAAATAATCGTGAGATGGGAAAAGGTCCAAGCAGGATTTCTTTCTGTTGCACTTAGAGTTGCTATTTCATGGCACCTAAATAAAACTACAATGAGAGGTCAGTGACTAGGATAACCCTTCTAGAATAGCATTTGACAAACATGTGGACAATGTAAACTAGAATAAAGAACATATGGTTAAAAAGACAAAACACTGAAAATAGATGGGAATTAAAATGTTGAGATACAAGGCTAATGAAGGAGGCAGGATCCATTTCCTGAAAGACTGAATACATTGAAAGAATTGTGAATATCATTATAGAAAGTTTGGGGAGTCGGAGTAAGACCTTCCTTCCTTTTTTCTACTTATCATTTTAATGCAAAGTAGATTTTATTCTCCTGTTTTGCATCCCTGGACCTCTTTTTATCACATGGCAGGCATTTTAATCTTAGAGGCTGAGTGATTCTTACCGGGAAAGTAATCTTGAACTTTGTGGTGGGACCTGACTAACTTATTGACAACCATTTGATCTTTTGGGATCTTTGTCAGAAATATACAGATCAGCAATTCATCTAGTGAGAGTTTGTCTCACTTGGGAGATAAGGGGCACCTGAATAATATTCCCAGTGTTCTGTGAGTTTTATGATGATCCAAGCTTGTAGGAAGCCTTACTGGTCCTAACTCCATGTGGACTCAAGATTTTTTTTCATAATCTTTTAGAAAATTATTTTTATGGCCCTGGCGTAGTTTCCTCTTCTGTATATGGGGATCTGTATACCACTGAGGTCTCTATGCAGATAGCCAGTGTGCTCTCTGGGCAGCTTTCTCCTGTCTGCTATCCTGGTGATTGTAGTCTGTGCTCCTCTGCCACCTGGGTTTCTTCGGCTTTTTAAATCTATCCCTTCAATTCAATAAAATGACCAGCTTTGCTTCTTCTGTGCCAGAGGGCCAAGTGGTAAAATCATAAAAATCACTTCCTTGGTTTCTATATCTGTGCTTTCTGATACCAAATGTTTGAAAAATATTTTTACATTGTTTACATATCTTGGCCAGGACATTTTTTGGATATTTTTTTCTCAATAGAATAGAAAGCTTCATTTTTCTTTCTTGCATGTAGAAGTCCAAATGGAAGTACTTATGGGTGGAAATGAATTCATTTTTGTAATTTAAACTTTTTTTTTCACATCACTGCCTGGTAGGAGTAGGAAGCCCGGCCTTGCTCCTGGAGAGCTGCTGCTGGATTTGTACTCTCAACCCCATGGGCCGCAATCCTGCACACAACCACTGCACCACCAGGGCTCAGCTCATATTTGTAATTTAAATTGTTTCATGTAATGTATAGAGTTTAGAATGACAACAGTCTTAATCATGATGTCACAGCAGTGAGCAAAGTTTCATTCCATTTTACATATTGTCACTTTGAGTAGGAATTGACTAGACAATACCTAACTATTAGCAATATATATTTTAAAGGGATTAGTTAAATGGCTTTTTAATAATGCACATGAAATATAAATGCTGCTTGTGACATGTGGAACATAAGGTAATTAAATATATTGTAGTGATTCTAAAATGTTTATAAGGACCAAGTGGTAAACTTGGAGATATTTTATGATATAATATTAATTAAAAATAAAAGCAGGGTAAAAATAATTAATATAATCTTTCACTAAATATATGCAACTATATTGTTATTAAATAAACAAAAGAAAGAAACTTAAAGTATTGAGCCATTGTATAGTGGAGGGCATAGTATTGGATCATTGTATAATGAAACCATTGATGATCCCATTCCTTGCTGATTTTCTATGTTTTATAAATGTTATAGGTATTTTTAATAAATGTTATAGGTATTTTAAATAAATGTTATAGATATTTAAAATATAAATGTTTAGAGTCTAAAATAATAGTGCCAGAGATTGATTGCTTTTAGTGAATTAATATGAACCTGGGTTTATGATAAATTCTGTTATGTACAGCTTTTTTTTGGAATAGATAACAGCTACAGAAAACTTTATGGGAATAAATGGAAAAAAATATTGAGTTGTTTCTGAATTTTCAAAAGTGAAGATTCTGAATGCTATTTAGATAGAAAAGTCCAGCCAGGCATTGTTCTCAAATTTCTGAAAACCAGAAATAAGATCTAGGCTTCAAATGTACATTTTTGAATCATAGTATTCAAATCTATATACTTATCATGATATATTTAATTTCACTTTCTAAAAAGACAAACTACTTTATCAAAATAACAGATAAGTTGAAACTCCTTTTAGGTCAACAGATAGACCTGTAACTATTTATATATTTTCTTTTTCATGTCTAGTAATATAAAATAGGCAGGATAAATAATCTTGAGGAGAAAACAAAGAGGTTGATGGTTCTGGAGAGACCCGAAAGAGGGGGAAGTCAAGGAAGGAAGAGGGAGCCAACCAACCCAGGGGCCAGGAAATAAAAATGATTGGAATTTGATGGCAAAGGAGGTGCAGAATGCCTGGTGGGGATTGATCAAATGAAATGTATCTGAGAAGATTTATTGAGAGATGAATGAAGACCGAACATGATGGTGGGACAGAAGGAAATCAAAAGGAAATAGAGGAAAGAACTAAGAGATAAAATACATTTATGGAAGTGTAAATACAGGTACATACATATATAAATATATTTGTATACACCAATAGGAATATAGGTTTATGTACATATATTTATATGTTAGGTTTTAAAGTAGCAGACTGACATGGAACTTCTAATCAAGGACCCGCTCAATGCAAGAATACTTTCTTCTATTAAACTGGGATTCCATGTTGCTCATCTTCCCACAGGTTCTCTATAGATAAGGAGGGTGCACAAACAAATGTGGTAAAGATAACTGGTGGTGCCTGGCTATCAAAAGATATAGCATCTAGGGTCTTAAAGGCTTGAAGAAAAACAAGCGGCCATCTAGCTCAGACGTAACAAAGTCCACATGGAAAAACCACACCAACCTATGTGATCATGAGATGTTGATGGGATCAGGTAACAGGCCTCAAAGACCCAGGACAAAGAATCATATCATTGTGAGTGAGGGGGAGTGCCAAGTGGACACCCAGAGTCCATCTATAGTCAACTGTACATACCCTTACAGAAGGGTCACAGGGAAGAGCCACGCCAGGGTGCAGTCTAGCCATGAGGAAATATACAACTTTCCTTTAGTTTAGGAAATATACAACTTTTCTTTAATGCTAACTCCCCCCGACTATCATAATACTAACTCTACATTACAAATCCAGCTAGAATAGAGGATGTACACTGGTAGAGATCAGAGCTGGAAACAGGATTCCAGGACAGATACACGCCTCCAGACCAATAAGGAGAGTAGCACTTCTAGGGGGGAAGAGGAAGGTGGGGAAGAAAGTGGAACTAATCACAATGACCTACATATAATCCCCTCCACAGGGGACAGACAACAACAGAAAAGTGGGTGAAGGGAGATGTGGGGCAGTGTAAGACATGAAAAAAAAATGATAAATTATCTTCATAAGGGAGGGAGGGTAAAAAATGAGGAGCTGATACCAAGGGCTCAAGTAGAAAGAAAATGTTTTGAGAACGATGATGACAACAAATGTACAAATGTGCTTGGATGTACAAATGTACAATGGATGGATGGAGTGTGATGAGTTGCATGAACCCCAGTAAAATGATTAAAACAAACAAAAAACCCAAATAAAATAAAACAAAAAAGATTTGCAGCATAGGAAAATTTATGAAAACAAAATGGAATTAAAAGATAGTGGAATTTTGGGCATAATTTAAAGAGTGTGTGTATATATATGTATATGTAAAATTTATATCTCTACCATCTATCTGTCATCTATCTATCTAGGATCATCTATCGATTTATCTATCTATCATGTATAACCTTTTGAGTAAATACCTAAAAGTAAAATTTGGGGGTCATAATGCATATTTCACAATCTGAGGAACCATAGGTGCCATTTACTTTACCCTACAGGATTGCTATGAATCAGAATTGAGTTGATGACAGTGAGCTTTGATTTTTGGCTTTTGAATCTGTGTTTGGATTTAGATTTATAATAAACTGCCACATTGCTCTTTAAAAAATGATGATGTAATATTGTGGATTGAATTTTGTCTCCCACAAATATAGATGGAATTCTTGAACCTTGTACTTGTAGGTGTGATTGTGTTTGGAAAGAGGGGTTTCTTTTGTAGTCTTAGAACAGTCATACCAGTATTAAGGTACATTCTAAATTGAGTTATTTCTGACTTGTAAATAAACACACATATCCTGACAGGTAGATATTTATAATACTGAGACCCTCACATGTAGTTAAGATTCTAAAGTTGTATAAACATATATTTCTATTCTTTAAAATCTCCCATTTCTGGTATTTGTGTTCACTGATTAAGGCATTATTTTTTCCAGTTTCATGATAATATGTGAGGTCTCCAATTGATCCAGATCCTTACCTGCTATTGTAAAACATTTTCAGTTCATCAGTTTTAATGATGACCTCCTTGTGATATTCATTTCCATTTTCCTTGTCTCCAATGATCCTTTTTTAGGTGATTATTTAAAATTTCCAATATTCTTTGTGAATTATCAGTTAAAATATTTTGCCTATATTTTATGGAAAATTTGTTTTTTCATTATTCATTTATGGGGAGCCTTTGCATATCCTAGATACAAGACAATTATTAGGTGTGTGCTTTTGCAAATATTTTCTCCCAATGATTTAACTGGTCTTTTGATAAGCATGCATTTAAATTTTGCTGCAGCATTGTTTAAACCATTTTTTTCTTATTATACAAAAGACTTCAAAAGGTCATGGACAATGGAATTAAGGGATAATTAAATAATTCCATAAACTTCTGGAAGCCCCCTTAAGGTTTAGACCTTCCTGGGTCCCAGCTACGAAATCTTTGCTTGCCCTCAAGTTGATGGTATTAGAGATGAACAATTTATATTTTCTTCTTCCACTACATGCGTTTGCATTTAGAACCTAAGAATTAAGATTAACGTGACTTCTTTGATAATACAACTAAATGTTCATCTCACATGTGTTCAAAACTTAATGACAAATAGTTGAAGGGAGAAATATAATTTTATGCTTTTTATTACTCACTGAAACCCACAGAGACTTTTGCACTTCAGTGCTCAAAGCGTTCACCTGTTTTTAAATGGAAATATCTACTCTGCCAGGAATATACATGACTGAGAACTTACGACTTTGGAAACACATTATATAATACACCATGTTTCCAAAGGAATTAATTGACTTACTCCCTTTTCGTGGCTCTCTCTCTCTCTCTCTCTCTCTCTCTAAAGGAGTCAAAGGGAAAGAGAAGTGGGTTTTTCTGTATTGGAGTAGGCCACTCCTGGGTTGTGATTACAATGCCATTATTAAATTCTTGAGAGATATTTTCATACTTTGGCTCCTACAGCCTTCAGAGGATGAGTTGTAGCTGTGAGAAGTCACAGTGAAGCCTAGGAGTTCTTTGCTATAAAATCTTGCTAATTCAATAGGATTTTGTTTCTTAAGGAAAAAAAAAACCTTGTTAATACCTTGACTGAAGATTTAATTAGAATTTTCACTGAAAGCGTGCACCTGGAGTGGGGGTTTACTATAATATACATGTAAAAAAATACATGCAAGGTAATGATACTGTGGTAGCTTGGTTTGCTGTGCCAACCTGATCAATAGGAAGATGTGAGATTAAAAATATCATAGTTTGATTACAGAGCAAAAAGAGAAATGACTCTGCAAGGCCCATTCTCTCTCTCTCTCTCTCTCTCTCTTTTGCTCTCTGCTGATCTGACCAGCCTACGCTGCTTTACCTAGCTCTCTGTCTAAACTTGTAAGCTACCTTACCTTTGGAACAGCCTACCCATGGATCCTGTCACTAGAACTTGAGGTAGAGATATTGCTTACCTTAAGGTGGTGGATCCTGTCATCTTACATTGCTTGTGTATGATATCCCATCCAGGCCTGCTTTGGTAAGCTTCTGAGCTGCTGACTGTTGGTGACACACCCTGCTGTTTGCTGGCTGTGGCCAGACTGCCTGCATTGCCTTAGAGAACACTCAGCTGTCTCCTCCCTTGACGCTGGATCCATCAGCCCTCTGTACTGCTGTGTGGACCAATTTCCTGATAGATAAAGCTATCCATAGATAGATATATAGATATTACATATAATATTATATATATACATATATATTTATATAAAATCATGAGCATCCTGGTTTTCTTTCTGTAGAGAATTCTAACAAATATATTCATTCAATAGCATCATGATTTGAATGTAGGATAGTTTTGCCAGTTATCTTGCATTCTTTTTGTTTGTTTGTTTGTTTGTTTTGGGGGTGCATCACTGCCCTCATTCTTTTGTTTTTAAGAATCATTAAATACCAAGTACTCTGGGCCAATGGTCAGTGCCTCTGGTGATACCGAACCTGACAAACCACAGAATAACATATTTGAAGGCAGAAATTACTGGTTTGGATCCTATGTCTGCCACTTGCTATTTGGTCTTAATTCCTAAGCCTTAGTTTCCTGAAGGTAGTAGAGATGATGATACTATTGTAATGGTCATGTGTGAGGAATAATATTAGATATACTAGTTAACCCTGGTGGCCTAGTGGTTATGAGTTGGGCTGAAATCCCAAAGACAGGCAGTTCAGAACCACTAGCCACCCGGACTGAGAAAGCTGGGTTTTTTAATCCAATCAACAAGTTCTATCTCATAAACTCACAGGGATGGTTACAAGTTGGTTGATAGTGTTGCTGTGACTTGGCATGACACAATGATAGTGAGTTTCACATTTGTTTTATTAAAAAAAAAACCCAGACATACACACAAACATATGTTATTGCTAGCTGGTCCCTAATTTATGGTTAACCTACATAAAATACAATAAAAATATATCCCACTTCTATGTGATCTGTATGATTAATTATGAATAGCATAGTTGAGATGCTTATCCAAAGCAGAGATACTAATTTCAGAAACAGATCACCAGACTTTTCTTCCTAGCTTGTGTTACTCTGAAAGCACTGCTAAACCCTGTTCAGTATCACAGGAAAATATATCTCTCACTAATATATGGGTGGTGGAAACACATGAGCTGCACATAGTGATATTTAAGCCTAGGCCTCTTGCATGGAAGGAAAGAATTGTATGACCAATATTCCTTAGAAGATATGCATTGTTAATTGGTTCCAGCTCATACCACAGGATAAACCCTGGTTTCCTTCATGTGCCATCCCCACAATTCTTGCTATGCTGCAGTCCATCATTGTGTCTGTGCTGTCGATCCATCTCTTTGATGGTTTTCCTTGTTTTTAATAACCTTTTATTTTATCATGCATGTTATCCTTTTCCAGGGAGAGGATTTCTCCTGATGAAGTTTCTCCATTCTCACTTCTAAGGAGCAATCCGGTTTTAATTCTTCCAAGACTTATTTGTTCATTCTTCTTGCTCTCCACAGTGTTTTCTCTCTTTGCCAATACCATGATTTAAAGATATCAGTTTTTATGTCTACATTAATGTCCCACTTTCACATGTATATGAAACAATTGAAAATACCCTGGTTGGGTTAGGCATGCCATTCGTCCTCAAAGTGATATTCTTATTCTTCTGTACTTTAAAGGCATCATATTTGCCCTTTGAAATACTTTGCTTGGTTTCTGGACTTCTGCATCCTTGAGCATTGATTGTGGATCCAGGCAAGAAGAGACATCTGATAACTAATTTTGACCACAAAGTCACAAATTTAAACCTCCCATCCATTCCATGGAAGAGTGATGTCTACGGGCACTCTAAAAACTATACCTAGTATTATACTGTTACAAGCAATAGTAGCAGCCACAGTAGAACTAGTAGCACCTATAATAGCCTTTCAGCCTTGGGGAATAGAAAAACTAAGCCTTTCCAGAAACATAGAGAGGGGTATACAACATCTTTCCTCTTTTCTTAATTTGTCTTTAGTTAGTAGTTGACTGCTTCATCTCAAAGCTTTCCTTCCCTCACTAGTCTCTGAACAAGTTGCCCAGCCAGATTCTCTTCCTCAGCAGGATTTTCCTTACCCCTTGCTCTGCCTTTCTCCAGGACACTTAGCACTGGCAGATGCAGCCCCCTGGTATTGGACTCGCGTGGCCGGTCACGTGGCCGGCACTTTCCCACCCCAGAGGATCAGAAAACCTGAGGGAAATGAGAAATGGTACCTTATCAGAAAAACTCAGAAGCTCCTGTCATAATACTTCCTTTGGGTTTGTAATTAAACCTGCCTCTAGGGGAGGGATGTTCCATAGAAGCCAGGGACATTCACAGGGGAGAGGAGTGCAGTTTTCTCATGCCTGTCTAAAGCAGAGATCAGAGCATACAGAACAAGTGCTGAGAATGTCCAAAAAAAAAAAAAGCAGGGAGAAGCTGCTGTTTCAGATTTCTTATTCCCTGAGCATTCCAGGCGAGAAGGTAGAAAGGTGACATTATCCAGTCCACATCTGGTGAAATGGCCATATAGAATTAAAAAAATGATTTGCAGGTCTCCCCTAAAGTTTCGCTTAGCACAGAAAGGGGTGGCCTGAACGGGTCAAACAATCCAGTTGCTACTGGGCTGATTTGTCCTAAGTTAACCCTGTATGTGTTGGTCATAGAACTCTTCCAAAGGGTGCTTTAATGGATGATTTTGGCAGGAGATGGGCAGGTATTTCTTTTGCGGTGACTCTGTGTGGCCTGGGATTTCCAACCTTTCCATTAACAGCAGAGTATATTAGCTCTTTATATCCCTAAAGCAGCGGTTCACAACCTGTGGGTCACGACCCCATTGCGGGTCAAGCGCCTTTTCCATGGATCACCTAAAACGGAGGCGGCGCTCCTTTATCCATCCCCAGGGGTACCGCCAACATGCAGATGCGCCCGCATAGGAGTACCCAGCGTGAAGACTGTTAACCATGCTTCAAGATAAAATTTCATTTATTTTTTATTAGAAATAAATATTTCACAACATATAATCATCCATTGTTTTTCTGTTTTTCTGACGATTTAATGATGTTCAAATTATAACAATGAAAATACATCCTGCATATCAGATATTTACATGATGATTCATAACAATAGCAAAATTATAGTTATGAAGTAGCAACACAAATAATTTTGTGGCTGGGGGTCACCACCACATGACAAACAGTATGAAAGGGCTGTGACTGAGGAAGGTTGAGAACCACTGTGCTAAAGGGACTTGTCAGGATTCAGTCCATTTCTGTAACTGAGTAAGGGTTTTCAAGAGTGAAGGCTTGGAGAGGGAAGGATGGCGGAGACGCTCCTACTGACTCCTTCTCTTCACTGAGCTCAGAGTATTTCTCATTATCCTGGACTCAAAGCTTTTAAACACAGACTCACAGTCTTCTAATAGCCCCATTGGGAAAAAAAAGTTGTGACCACTATTAAAAATGTTAGCTCTACTTTTTCTTCCAGGGATTAAAACTACCAGTGAGATTGTGTTTTCTATTTTTAATCTTTAAAAAAATAACACAAGAATCCTCTTTCCAATATTAGTTTTGTTCCTAGAGATTGGAAAATAGTGACACATAATTTGCTACTATACAGTCATAGTGAATAACTGAAAGGGATATTAGCATCAAATACAGAAGAAGAGAATGAATTACAAATTAATTTGGCCCTGTGTTTCAATAGCTTGCCTGAAGGACTTTTTGTTTAAGATAAAACAATAATTCACTCATTAATCTAGTTTCCCTCTCTACCCCTTTTTCCTTGCATGGTAGTAATAAGATCCACCAAAAGTGATAAAGTTGCTAAATTAAAAATTAAAGTATTTAATAAAGAATAATCCATTTGGGATCATACTTTCTCAGAAAATAATTATACTCCAAAATAATAATTAAGGAAACAATGTCATTGGCATTATGATTAGCACAATTTTGCTGGGCCTCCCTAAATATTTTTAATCTAAAATAATAATATTATCAAGAAAAGTCAGCCCGCTTATAAAAACAGACATTCCTTTGATCTGAAGGAATGATCTAATTCCGTGGAAACACGGCACTGATATTGTTTTGTTTCTGTTTCTCTGAGGGAGGTACTGGAGACTTCCGCCATCATTTCTTCACAGGCATCCAGTGATCCCAGGGAAAGAAAGCTGACAGAAAACATGGCCGTGAGTCCAAAGAGTAGAGGATAAGAAAGTGCAGTTTTGCCTGGTGGTCACTGGAGCTCTTTCTTGTGAGGAGGATCAGGTTGACTTTCTGGGCAACTCCCTCAAATATTAAGATACTGTCATCAAGGTCAAGGATTCCAAGGGCAAGAGTTAGAACCCAGTATGCTTTTCTAATTCAACAATTTGGAGTTCTCATCAGCTGTATGGTTTTCCAATCTCCTTTCTCTGACTTTGATCATGAGTTTTAGTAAGTTGAGAAGAATGTAGAAAGAGCTCTTAGGCCCCATTTATATTGGAAGGGTGAGTACCTCTTGCAATAACCTGGGAGTGACCACAAAAAAGGTAAATGCAGTAGTGTGGATTAGTTAGAGGTCAAGCTAAATTTTCTGAGAACTTCCTGAAAAATTTCCATAGGTCAGGTAGAGGGTCCTCTGCCTACAGATGAATACGTGGATAGCTAGAGGAACTTTATTAAATCTTCCATGAAAGGGGCAGATTGACCTAGGATTGATTGTAGGACGTCTACAGGTTAGATTAGAAGAGATAGAAGTTGGGAATGTAAGCAAGAGAAGGATAGAAGGTGTTTTAGGGGTGGGGGGATGTTAAGGTGTGATCAAGTAGCCAAAGAATAATTGGATCTGAATCAAAGGGAAAGTGCGTAAAATGGTGCAAGACCATGTTTAATCTGACTGGCTTCTGATGGCCACAAAGCATAGGACAGACTCAAAATCACTTCGCCATCCTTCGCTACCCAATTCTGACACATAGAATTCCTGCCACAGCACTCTTCCGTCCAAAGTTAGATAATCGTTTGTAATAACCACGTAGAACTCACAAACACTAGTAAAATGAAAGGAAATTAATAGATGACAACAAACCAGAATCAGAAGGTGTTAAGAATAAAGATCATTGGTCCACCCCCACCTCTCTTTAGTTAGTAACCAATCCCTTTACAGTCCCTCTGCTCTGCCTGCCATCCCCCCAAAGAAACAAAGAGTGTGACTTAGTCAACACTTACCAAAATGAAGAATACCCCCCAAACCTCACAGCCATGGAGTGAATGCTATCTTAGAGCTACCCTTGTGTATTTGGGAGACTGTAACTCTTTACTAGAGTAGAAACTCTGTCTTTCTGGCACAGAACTGCTGACCTTGCAGATTACAGCTCAGCCTATAACCAGGAAACCACCAGAGCTTCTTCGCACCTTCGTCTTTTCCATATGATCCTGTCCAAAATGGGATTACAGCCACTCACAGGAAGGCTAGAATTGATAATCTATCATAAGAGGGATTGCGGCTAGAAGAGTCATACGTGCTGTGTATGTTTCATCTAGACTTTTAGTTCTCCTATGGAGAAAAATGACAGCAAAAGTCATTGCAGAGATGCCAAACGGCCTCCCTCTCTTGCCCTGTGCTTTAAGCAGGACGTGCTCAGTCCAGAGATAGGAGGCATCATTTTGCAACAAAGAAGAAAGAAGGAGGTTACTGTATCACGCCAAACATTTAGGCAACCAGTGAGACTGTTGAAGTTATAAAAGGGAGTGTAGAATACCAAGACTGGAAATCTAGTAATCTGGTTCACAATGGTGTGTGTGTGTGGTGTGTGTGTGTGTGTGTGTGTATGTAGAGTGGCATTAAAATATGTCTCATTAAAATGTTCTATAAGTAACAACATTCTATTTTCTTAATGTTCACTGTTATAAATAATGCTACATTTAATAATGTACCATAAAGATGTCTATGCACACACACACAAAGATGTCTATATACACATGAGAAGACTGCCATGTGTACATGCTCTCAGACAGAGAATAACGTGGTCACCAATTACATGCACTCTCTATTTTGATCTATTCTGCTAAGTTGCTTCCCAGAAAGGCTGTGCCATGTGTTATTGCTCACAACACCGGGGAGAAGGCCCATAGGCCTACCCTTGGGCATGTGCCCATAGGTTGAAAGTGCTCATAGTTCTCAACCCAGCCTTAACTTTGTTTAGATTTACACTGTTGAGGAATTACTACTGATGCTTTCCAGATGACATGTATAAAGATTGTATTAGTTTCCTAGGGCTGCCATAACAAAGTACCTTGACTTGTATGGTATTAAACAATGGGAATTTATAATCTACAGGGCCTCAAACTGTTTTATTCTGGTTCAACTCCTGAGGACAATTTACATTTCCACCCCAGATAGACTGAAGCAGAATCTACATTTTAATAAGATCCCCAGGTAAGAATCACCAAGGGATCTTGTTAAAATGTAGATTCTGATTCCAACCATCTTTGGTGGAAATTCAACTTCTCAGCAGGGAGTCAGACCAGATTGAAACTGATGCCTCTCCATTTTGAAAGCGGGGAGTCCATTCAGCAGGTCACCTGGGCCCATTCCCTCAGAAGACGCTAGGGAAATGCCCTGTCTTCTCTCCAGCCGCTGACGCTCGGCTTTCAGATGCATCTCTGTTTAACTCTGTGTGTCTATTCCCCCACTTTATATGGACACAACTCAGCCCTGGTGGTGCAGCGGTTATGCGTTGGACTACAATCCAGGTGGTCCGCAGGCGGAAACCACTAGCAGACCTGAGGAAGAAAGCCTGGCCTTTCTACGGCTGGGCCAACTTTCCAAGTCAGTCAGGTCGGCACAGAGCAGGTTGAGTGGGAAGCTTTATTTCAAGCTGAGTACTGGGAGTCAGCTGTCTTTCCGCCGGGAAGCAGCCGGGTCGGGGGCCCCACCCTCATGGTCTGGCCGGGGAGGCCGGTTTCTGGGCTTTAGATGATACTCAAACTCCAGCAACAAAGCCGAGTGGATGGAATGTCGTTTGCAGTCCCATCACAACTGCACACATTGAGTAGGGGGAGGAACAACGAGGGAACTCCCCGTGGGTATTGTTATGGGCATGGGCAGCAGCTTGCCAACCTGCTTACCCTAGTGACCCTGGGCTGGAAAAGGAATGTGTAAGCAATGGAAAAATACAGAAATGAGAGTCAGCAGGTTAGCAAATGAGCCTTCACCTGCTTCACTCACTACTCCCTTAAACAGTTAAAGTCTCAGAATCCCACGTGCGCTTGCTATGACTCAGTATTGATTCAATGGTCGTGACTATAGTTTGGTTTTGATATTCTGTCAACTTCAATTCTATCACAGTGAGCTTTGTGGATGGTTCATTCTTATGTGATCTCATCTTAACTAATAAGATCTTCAAAGACACCTATCTACAAACATGTGGCATTCACAAGTATCAGCAGTGAAGGCTTCAACAAATCATATGGGGGACACAATTCAATTTATGACAGATAGTCATTGCTGTTTTGGACACATGAAATATTTGTAATCTTTAAAAAATGCATAGAAATCAAATACCCTCCAATGGTAATGAAAAGAAGAACGCTTGGTGTTCCAATTGATAAGTACACCATTGCTGACTGAAAGGTTGTTGGTTCGAATAGCCCCAGATGCTTTTGGAGAGAAATACCAAACCATCTTTTTGTAAGGATTATAACCTAAAATATAGGTAGTTCATCTCAGTCTCAAGGGTACACTCTGAGTAGCAATTGACACAGTAATAATAATAACAAAAAAGATATGAAAAAGAATGACACATCTAAACAAAGGCCTTCTACATAAACATTCAAATGAGTGCCTGCGGATAGAACTAATGGATGAAAATGCAACAATATACACAATGTGGTAGGGAGCAAGAAAGCAAGTTGCAGAAGATTCCATGCTATAATGTGTTTTTAATTTATTTTACAAAACAGTTATCACCTTGAAAGTACTCTCCATTATACTTAATATATTTGCCAAATCTGTGATTTCATTCTTGGAAACATTTGCAAAGTCATCTGTTTGGATGACTGACATCAGCTGTCATGCCTTCTTCTTTTCCTCTTTTATATTATCAAATCATTATCCTTTCATGTTCCTCTGCATTTGTGGAAACAAAAATAATTTGCACAGAGAGAGTCAGGTGATTCAGGTGCACAGAGCAGGAGAGACATGTTGTCTTTTTCCCAAAACTGGCACACTGAGATGGCTGCATGAGCAGGTGCATTGTCATGGTGGCAAAACCAGTCTCTCATCTGGCGATACACAGTTATGTGATCTTTTCAGAACTTCTAAATAGAAAGCTTGATTAACAGTCTGACTTGGTAGAATGAACTCCAAATGCATTATCTTCCTCACATAAAAAAAGAACATGTATCATCTTGATCTTTGATTCACTAGATGAGCTTTTGGGGGGCAAGGTGGCAATGGCATGGTACCTTCCTCTGGCTTGACTGATGTTTGCTTTTGAGGTCTTGAGAACAGTATCATGTCTCACCATCATTATTAACCTTCAAAAATAGTCTGGGTTACTTCACATCAGGTTTCTGCTCACATTCTTTTCCCTGGTCAGTCAGAACTCGCCACACGCCTTTCACAGCAATGCCTCTCATTCCCAAATCTTCCATTAAAATTTTCTGAACCAAGCTCCAAGATAGTCCAGATAACTTCCCCATATCTTCAGTGGTCTGTAGTCGGTCTTTGAAAACAAGTGTTTTCATTGAGTCAAATACATGCTTTCCCATCTTTTGCATTCCTAACATTGTAATAAAGCGTTGCAAATTCACATACTCTTTTGGCTTGTCATGCAGTTGATTTTACTCATGTACTGCATTCTTAAATTCTTACTAATTGATTAATTGGGTAAGCATGTTAAAAGAGTTAGTCAAACTTATAGTCAAACATGTTTTGGGACAGAATACCAAAATATGAGGGAATCTTGTGAAGTCTTTATGGATTAAATCCTCAGGATTGGACCAATAGATGACACCACACTCTATGAAAAGATAGAACTATTAAGGATTTGTTTTTTCTTTTTGCCTCTACAATCCATGCTCACAGCAACCAAGAAAGCAAATAACTTGCTACATTGGGAAATTATTCCATACAGATCTCTTTAAAGTATTGAAGAGCAATTACAATTGTACCTAACCTCATATGTATGTAAGAATTGGACAATGGATAAGGAAGACCAGAGAAGAAGGGACACATTTGAACTATGATGCTAGTGAAAAGTATTTAAAATACTATGGATTTCAGTATGTATGGATTGTGATGGGAGTTGAATGAGCCCCTAACAAAATGATTCATTAAAAAAAGGAGGGGGATGGAAGAGCTTATACCAAAGGCTCAAGTAGAAAATATTTGGAAATGAATATGGAAATATGTCTATAAATATGCTTGATACAAATGATGTATTGAATGTTATAAGAGCTGCAAGAGCCCCCAACAAAATCATTGGAAAAAATTACTATGGATTTACAGAAGAACAAGTAAATCTGTTTTGGAAAAGCAATTTTGATCATGGTGCAGGACCCAGCATTATTTCACTATGTTATATTTAGGTCCTCTGTAAGTTAGAATTATGTGGCCAACATCGAACAAAAAATGCCTGCAGAATATGAGCATTCTTGTTGCTGTTGCTGGTTGTCATTGCATCACTGTCAACTCACAGTGACCCTATGTAACCACAAAGTGAAATAATATCCAGACCCGCATTAACCTCACAAGCATTGTCTATTTGTTGCCATTGCTGCATCCACTCTCCCAATCCATCTCAATAAGGACCTTCTTCCTTTTCACTAAGGAGTGCTGGTAATTTATTGGTCTCCCTTTGGGTTATCATCCACATGCCTGGCACTTTGAAAGCATCAGCATGTCCAGAGGAGAAAGACTGGGCTTTCTATTCCCATAAACCTTTACACTCTCAGAAAGCCACAAGTGGTTGCTATGAGTCATCATAGGCTTTTTGACACTTTTTTGACTAACATTCTAACAAGGCTATTGTCATTTTTCAGGAACTGATTTCTTCTGATAACCTGACCAATTTGTGAGACAAAGTCTTATAGCCTTGCTGCTAAGGATTGTTCTGATTAAGCTTATTTCAAGACATATTCATTTATTGCTCTGGCAATTCTTGGCATTTTCAATATTCCTAACTAGCACTGTGATGCAAAGGCATCAATTGCTTTCTGGTCTTATTCACTGTCCAAAAGTCACATACAGAGAAGATGATTGACGATACCATAGCTTGAGACAGGTTCACCTTACCCTTTGACATGACATCCTTGTTCATCACCACTTTCAAAACATTTGTGCAACCAATTTGCTATTGAAATTCATCATTTCACTTCAAGAACGAGAATTGATGGTGAATCCAAGTAAAATAATTCTTTAATAAATTCAACCAAAATATACTTTGTGTATCATGTTGCTTATGGGTCCAACAGTGAGGACTTTTACTTCCTCCCAGCTAATTCATAATACATTTGGATTTGAGTACATCACTGAGAGTGTTAAATCCTCCACACCTTCACCAAGTATGTCATCTGTGTAATACAGGTGATTTATGTGCCTTGCTGCAAACTGCATGATGCCTTCTTCTTCATATAGACCAACTTCTTGTATCATTGCTCAGTGTCCAGATTAAAGAAGCTCAGTGACAGGCTAAAGCCCTGACACAGTTCTCTTTCTTTGCAACAGGTAGCATCCACCTTGGTTTGCATTAAGAAGCCTTTTGTACAAGTTCCACATGAGCACAACCAATTGTTACGGAATTCCTATTCCTCCCAGTGTTGTCCATTGTTTGTTCTGAGCTACAGAGTTGTATGACATTGTGTAGTTAAGAAAATATCTTTCTAATATTCTCTGTTTTCAGCCATGATTCATCTGACAACAGCAATGATAGCCTTTGTTCCATGACCTCTTCTGAAAACAGAATGGATTGCAATACCATATGTCATGACTTAATATTAGTACTATATTAATATTATGTTAAAATTACATAGCAAAGGTAAAATAACATGCACAAAAAACTACCTTCAACTTTCTGAAAGGCAGTTAGGGGTTTATTTTATTGGTACTGCATGCCATGTGTAATACATTTTTTGTAATATTACATATTATATATTTTAATCTAGGGGATATGCTCAAATAGAATTTCTGTTTTAGATGTAAATGTACTTTCATATCAATTGATATTTCCAGGTTTTTAATAAACTGCTATAAAACTGGCAGTGCAATTAAAATATTGATATTGCTAGATTATCTGCATTCTTTTAGTAATGTATATTTGTCCTCATATTAATTATTATCAGTCTTATGACTAGAGGGAGTTTTATCGGTATAGTACTTATTTATTGCCTGTGATCACTAAGGCCAGAAGTTTGAAACTACCAACCACTCGAGAGAACTTTCTTTTCCCCTAACCCGCTACTTTTTCAGAAACCCATAGAGGCAGTTCTGCCCTTCCTTCTGGGGTCTTTATGAGTTGTCATTGACTCCATGGCAGGGAGAATTACTTTACTCCACAATACTCTACTATAAAAGAATACTGTACTACAAAATTACTATATGGGAACATAGCTTTATTTTTATTTTATTTTCAATTAAGTGCTCATACAACTCTTATCACAATGCATACATGCATCCATTGTGTCAAGCACATTTGTACATTTGTTGTCATCATTATTCTCAAAACATTTACTTTCTACTTGAGCCCTTGGTATCAACACCTCATTTCCTGCCCCTTCCTCCTAGCTTCCTCCTCCCTTATAAACTCTTGATAAATGTATAAATTATTATTATTTTGTTTTTATACTGTCTTGAATTCCCTGGTGTTTTGGTTCCTACCTGTACCAGTGTACATCTGCTGGTCTAGTGGTATTGGTAAGACAGAATTGGGATCATGATAGTTGTGGTGGGAGTGGTGGGGAGGAAGCATTTAGGAACTAGAGGAAAGTTGTATGTTTCATCATTACTACACTGCATCCTCACTGGCTTGTCTCTTCCTTGTGACCCTCCTGTAGAGGATGTTCAGTTGCCAACAGATGGGTCTTATGTCCCCAATCTGCACTTCCCCTCATTCATAATGATTTGATGTTTTTGTTCTTTGATGCCTGATAAATAATCTCTTTGACACCTCATGGTCACACAGACAGGTGTGCTTCTTCCATGTGGTTTTGTTGCTTCTGGGTGGAATATAATTTTCACTGGATTTTCTAGGCATTAGGGATTTTTTCATAGCCATCATTTGGATTTTTTTAATGTAATACTTCAGTTCATACAGGGGAGCTTCAAGTATTTTCTGGAAAATTTCTGCTATTTTTTCATTCAATTTTTTCATGAAATTTGCAAAGCCCCCACATATTTTTGTCTCCTAGTCTATTGAAATATGCACTGGTGAGATAAGGGTCAGACTATCTCAATGATAAACATGATAACTGTCCAAGGGTAACAAGGGTTCTCCTATGGGAAATTTGTTAGGAAACATTACCTTCTGCATCCCGTAATCCTGATTTGGTCAATTTCACTTCTCTGTTCCCCAATCTTAAAGAAGATTTAAAATAAACACATTTTGAGTCCCTTGAGGTTACCCAAAACTGCTATTTTGATTGGGTATTAATAAAAAAGGCACATAATTCTTCAGAGAGTGATTAGAGATAGAAAATCTGCCTCCACGATTGTGTACACTGAGATGTGGGATATGTGGAGAAACAAGGGCTTCACTATGTTCTCTTCCTGAACTCCCAAATCACTGCCACCAAGTCATTCCAACTTACAGTTGACCACTTCTATAGGGGTTCAGAGATTGTCAGTATTTATGATAGCAGGTAGCCTCATCTTCCTCAGATCAAATGATGGATTAGTTTGACATGTTGATTTGTAGTTAGCAGCCTAACACCAAACCCATTATGCCACATTTCTGATATTTGTGTTTGATGAAAGTTTCTATGATTTTTTGTAGCAATAGTTTCAACTTACAGTTGTACTCTTGTTTAATTATGTTAGCATGTCTTCTAAAAACATCCACGGAATACAACAATTTTGAAGCCAGGTTACATATATGTATATATTTATGCAAATATACATTGTGTATTATGCATGCATGCACATTTATGTAATTATACACATATATGTATATTTAGCAAAACTTACTTAGAGGTCTTCAAAATTATTTTGGTTTTGTAGCAAGTTTCTGAGATTGCTGTCCCAAAGAAAACAATGGTTTCTAGATGAATTTTAAGGAAAGTAAGGAAGACTTCAAAAATGAGTCAAGGAGGGGTGGACTATCAGCATTGACAAATGACGAAACTGAGTCTCCCATTCAGAAACTGGAAGAAGCAGTGGAATTAACACTGGTTAATAGGACACCATAAAATAGGACATCATAAGGTTTAGCATTTTCAGTTTTATCTAAGCATCACTATCTCAGTAAACCGTCAACTCAATGAGAGCCAAAAGTGCTGCATGAAGATCAGTCAGCTCAGCGTGATCTTGCCATCAATCTCTTAAGTAAGATTGACACCAAGGAGAATGATTTTATAGAATGAGTCATAACGGTGTGAATTTTCGATTTCTTAATGAGATCAAGTTCCATCAAAACTGTGGTTTCCAGGGAGATTGGCTGTGCAGGTCAATTTAAGGCATAAAGACCAGGGAATTTTAAGGTGACTCTTTTTTGAAATACCTAAATGATAATTTTGAGAAGGGTATCTTGAAGAACATGGGATGATCACTGGGTATTCTTGAGGGGAATTTTAAGAAAACATCACTGGTGAGAAAGATGTCGAGAAAGTCATGCAAAGCAATTTCCCTCTTTATGATGAGAATGCACCTGCTCATGCTACAAGGCTAGGGAAGGCAGTCCCGTGAGAATTCCCCTGAGAAACTTTACTCTACTTGTGCTACAACCCTGACCTTTCCACTTCACTCTTCTCTTTATTCCCCAAACTCAAAGAAAGCATTTAAAAGGAATATGCTTTGAATTCATGGAGGATATAAAAAACATTGTTTTGAAGTGGGGCACATCAAAAAACACCAGTATTTCAGGAAGGGCTAGAGAAATGGCAACACCAACTTCAGAAGCTATAAACCTACATGACAGATCCTTTTAGAAATAGTAATTTCATATTTGGTGTTTTCTAAAATTAAAATACTTTTGATTCTTTTTAAAAAATACTTTAAAAAATTATTCTCATAAATTACTGCCTCTTTGGGTATTCAGGATGTTTTTGTGTGTGGTTTATTAGATCTGGATTTCTTAGTTAAGGTCTTCCCAACCCCAAATTTATTCAAATAGGATTTTTTATCATTTATTCTTTTGTATCAAAGCCTTTACATTTTTCCTATTTTGAAGAGTCTGTTTTTCCTATTTTGTAGAGTATTTTGTTGTTATTGGCACTCAGCTAAATATGTTTACATCATTTATTCAAAATGGCAGAGAACACTTTGATACTTATTTCACCTTAATATAACCACTTTTTTATCATTTGTCTTCTGTGTCTCCTCCCATTTACTTTCTCATTATGCAAATCCAAATCACATCAAACTGTTTTTGGAATCTAGTCTAAACTCTTAGACTAAGGACTCTCCTTACCCGGATCCTCTTCTTCACTCAGAGCAGCAGTTCTTAATCTGAGGGTTGAACAACTCTTTCACAGGAGCTGCTTAGGACCGTATTTCTAAAGGTTTTAGCAACCCAGACACCACACCTCTATCCATCTCCAGGGGGGTCTGCCCACATGCAGATATGCTTACATGGGGTTGCCACAACATGAGGAACTGTGGTAAATGGTCACACATTAGGAAGGCTGAGAACCACTGACTTAGAGTAATTGTTTTCAAACTAGTGTTCATTTGAATAACCTGAGGGCGTCCTTAAAACAAATGGCTGGGTCCCATTTCCAGAGTTTCCATGTCAGTAGGACTAGCAAAAAAGTGCACTTCTAGGCTGGGCCTCCTACTCCCACCACCAGGGCAGTGATGCCAAAAACAAAAAACAAAACAAAACAAAAAAAAGTGCACTTCTAACTACTGTTCAGGTGATTATGCTGCCTGTGGGTTGGGATTATACTTTTTAAATGTTTAGCTCTATTAGCATAGAGAAATGGTGTTTAGCCAGATATGGATGTGTTAGCTGCTACTTTAGACTATTAAATCAGTATGTAGTATAGATACTGTGTCTTTGACTTTATCTTCAAGACAAAACTTACACCCAACTCCTGTTACAAATTGGTGGGTAGAGTGGCTTAATTTTCTCAGCTTTTTGTAAGATTGGCTAAAATTAGTCAGTCTGAAAACCATCCCAATTAATCGGAATCCTATTCTTCAAAGCTATTATTTGTGAGCTCAGAAATAATGCTTTTGGAATATTTGCATAATTTACTTAAAGTTAATATACTGGTACCTAAAATTAACTTTAAAATAGTTACTTCTCAGCAACTTAATCTGAGGAATTTTTATTACTTCTCTCAGTGATCTCCTGTAATTATTTTGAATGTGTTTTCAGAAGGACTTTTAACAGGTTCATTCAAGTTTGACCCCTAGCTGAGAATTTGCAATTTCACTCTATGTATGCTGATGTATATCTATGTTTTAGCAAAATAATTTAGGCAGATTTACAATATTCTTCTAACATTATAAAATAAAAAAATTTTATTCAAAATATGACTAAATTTTTGAAACAATATAAATTATTTTCACTTCATTATGTACACACATGAATCACTTTGAGACACTCCAGATTATCTTGTAAAAATGAAGACTCTGATTCAGTATGTCCAGGGAGGATAGAAATGGAAATTCTTAGCAGAGGCACAAACCAGAAAGTACTGGTTTGAAATCCTAGTTTCATCATTAATCTGAGTTAAATGATACTTTACTCTTTTTTGTTACTATATGTTTAAAAAATAAAACCCATAAAATAAAAATCAGTAAAAATCGTTCTAGTTGCCACAGGTAGGTAACTCTTCATAGATAAGTAATTTGTACTTCCAAGGAAGACAACGATATGCCCATCGTAAGACAACAAAGTATTATTCAATATGTCAAATCTGTTCTTGAGATCTTCTTGAAATTCAGGTGGGATAGACTCAGAGCCATATTTTGACTCTTTTGGACCCTAATGACAGAATACCTAGTGAGCTATGGAAGGACAGTAAGACCTTTATTCATTAAGGAAGCAAAATATCATTAAAAAGATAGAAAGAAAGGAAGGGAGGGAAGAAAGAAGGGAGGGAGGAGGGAAGGAAGGAAGAAAGGAAGGGAGGAAGGAAGGAAGGGAGGAAGGAAGGAAGGAAATGGATGCCAGAAGAGACTCTGAAACTTTGAAAAAAAAATCTTAGAGTAGCTAAAGCAAATGAAAGAAAGGGTGAATCAGGGAGCTGAGTAGAAAATGTCAAATGGCAGCTTGAGAAGACAAAGTCAATACAATGAAATGTGGACAGACCTAGAGTTAGAAAACCCAAAGGGAAGAGATCATTCAGCTTAACTGAAATGGAAAGAACTCAAGAAAAAAGTCAAGCCTCATGTTTCAATCTTGAGAGTTTCAATAGGCAAAAACTGAATGATGCTAGCAGAGTTAAGAGAAGATGGGGACAGTATAAAAAGTCACTGTACAAAAAGGAATGAGTCAACAGTCCACTATTTCAGGAGGAAGCCTATGAGAAAGAACCAATGGTTCTGAAGAAAGTTCAAGTTGCACTGATATATTAGCCCAAAACAAGGCTCCAGGAAATGATGGAATACCAACTGAAATATTTTAGTAAGCTGATAAAGCCCTGGAAGCACTCACTGGTCTATGCCAGGAAATTTGGAAGACAGGTACTTGACTGGAAGAGAACTGTATTTGTGCCCATACCAAAGAAAGTTCACCCAAATGAATGCTCAAAATATAGGACAACATCATTGTACATTCTGTCAGTAAAATTGCTCAGAAGAACAGCCAACAATGATTGTAGTAGTATACTGACAGGAGTTCAGGCTGAACTCAGAAAATGACATGGAACAAGACATGGAACATTGCTGATGTCAGTGAAATCCAGGTACAAAACAGAAAATACCAGAAAGCTATTTGCTGGGTTTTATTGTCTATGAGAAAGCATTGGACTGTGTAGCCCATAATAGGTCATGGATAACCTTGAGAAGACTGGGAATTTCAGAACACTTCATTGAGCTCATTCAGAACTTACGTATGATCAAGAGGTACCTGTGAGAACAGGGCAAGGAAATACAATATTGTTTAAGTCAGGAAAGGTGTGTGTCAAAGTAGTGTGCCATGCTTGTTCAATCTGTATGCTGAGAAAATCATTGCTGGCATCAGGATTGAAGGAAACTTAAGAAATAATTGTGATATGCAGATGACATAATGACACACCCTTGCTTGCTAAAAATGAGAATAATTAAAGTACTTGCTGAAGACAATCAAGGATTGTAGGCTTCAGTATGGATTATGATTAAGTGTAAAGAAGACTAAAATTCTGACAATACATAATATCATGATGAACGGAGAAAAGTTATAACTTGTCATGGATTTTGTCTTACTCGAATCTGCAATCAGTGCTCATGGTAGCAGGAGTTAATATGTTGTCTTAGGTAAATCTGCTACACAAGACCTTTTCAGTGTATTGAAAAGCAAGGATGTTGCCTTGAAGACTAAGGTGTGCCTGACCCAAACCTTGGCATTGTTCATTGCCTCATAGGCAAGTGAGAGTTGCACATTGAATAAGGAACACCAGTGAAGAATCCAGGCATTTGGATTGTGGTGCTGGAGAAGATTATTGAAAATACCATAGACTGCCTAAAGGACAAATGCTCTATCTAAGAAGAAGAATGGCAAACGTGCTCCCTAGAGGCAAGGATGGTACAACTTAGTCTTTGGACATATTCTCAGGCAAGAGCAGTCCCTGAGGGAGAACATTATGATTGGTACAGTGGAGGGACCGTGAAAAAGAGGAAGACTCTCAGTGGGGCGGATTGAAAAAGTGACTGCAACCATGGGCTCAGGCATAGAGACAATTGCAAGGATGTGCAGGAGCAGGCAGTGTTTGGTTCTATGGTGCAGAGGGTTGCTATAGGTGGGAACTGAGCAGAGGACACCTCCCCACACCAACAATATGACAAGTAGTGTGTTTATGAGCTTTAGTTACAAACCCAAGCAACAAGTCTTTGCATCAGTACCTTGAATTCTCTTAGGCAACCTTGCTTAGTCTTTTTCTGTTATCTTGGGTTAAAAGAATAAGCCCTATGACTTGGTTTTCTAATAGCAGGCTGATGAAGTCTAATTCTAAGCAGGGAGGCACTTTTTGATGGATCCGCTTTGTGAAACAGAAGATATACAAAGGATTCTCGGCATGAAGACAAATTGATTCAAGAAAAAAACAGGGAAGCTCTCATATCTTCCAAGAGTTTTTGACCATTTCCATTCTCTTGGTTATGCCATTCTGACTTATGAGATTGTGATGGGTAGGTTTGTTATGTCAACATGGCCACAGAAGATTGGTGGGTCTGTTGTGACGGCACAGCCAATGAACACCCAGGATGAATTGAAGGGCAGAGGTAGGAAGGGCTCGGCGAGTCCCGCCCTCTCTCTTGCTTCCGGATCTTCAGACCAAAGAGCTGCCTTGTTCGTCCTGTGCCTCGACCTCCAAGCAACACTACCCATGGGACACCTAATTGTGGACTGTGTTGCTGTGAGTTGAGGTGCATTCAAGCCCTACTTCGCCAAGCTCCTGGGATATACATCTCTTGAGCTGGGGACTGTTGTCATCTGGAGGACTGTTGGCGACCTGATCTGCTGTTTGCTGCCTGTGACCAGATAGTCTGAATTACTCTCCAGAGGTCTACTCAGCAGCCCTCAAGACTCGAAGGAGTCTTGATTCAGGTGGGATATCCTAAGCCCACTGTTGCAGTCACTTTTTCAATCCACCCCACTGAGAGTCTTCCTCTTTTTCACGGTCCCTCCACTTACCAATCATAAGCCAGTCTTCTAGCTGCCTCACACAAGTGAGTTGCACCGAGCAATCTGTACTGCTTTATAGATAGCTAACTGTTTCTTTCTTATCTTATATACCTTTCTCTACATATAAATATATAAAAAGAATTACTAGTATCCTGATTTTATTTCTCTAAGAGAACCCTGCCTGACACAAATGGTACCGGGAGTGCTTCTAGAGAAATAAAATCATAAATATGGGTTTCTTTGATTGATTCTCCAATCTGATCAGTCTTAAGAGCACTGGTGATGCTAATTCTAGACCTAAAGCCATGGGTAATTTTGCCAATCCTACTAGTCCATGGTGTGAAATAGCAAAGCTAATACCTAAAGTAGGAGCACCGATGGATGGGGTGCTGGTTACAGGAGAGCCTCTGGGAGAGCGTATGTTTGATATATTCCAGCAGTTTTATCAAGATGCCAAGTATAAGGAAGCTGGTTGGCTGGGCCTCCTTACAATGGACTATGTGATTAAGGAGAGGGATTGCCTCAGGGCTTCAGAAGCATGCCTTAAGTGCCCACTCACAGACATGAAATATTCTGTCTGTACTACAAAGGAGAGCCTTCTTGCCTGTAGTAAAAGAGCCAATATTGCTGAGAACTAGGTACAAAGTTTCATTATGCAAGTGGCTGAATTACAACATCAGCTGAATGGCAGATCCAGAGCAGTGTCCGAAGCCAAAGTGAGGGGATTGATAGGAAAAAATTGGGACCCTGAAACATGGGATGGGAATATATCGGCTGATGAGCCAGAAGAGGAGGATATTATGCCATCATTAGAAACAAGTGAACCAGTCCAATCAATAGATCTAACCCTCCCAGCTGAAGATAGTATTCTACTATCAACAAAACAACCCACACCTGAGCAGATCAACCAACCTACTCAAGGTGAAAGGCCAGGTGGGCTGCATTTCTACCATTGCCCGAGGGAAATGACTTACAATGTAGTGCTGAGAACACCCAAGAAACACCCTCACCATTGATAGTTTCTGCTAGACCTATAACTAAAATTAAGGCAAGGAAAGTTCCTAAGGGTGAGGCCGAGGTGATTACTCAAGAAGAAATATGCTATACTCACAAAGAACTGCTCAAGCTTACAAGCAAAAGCCTGGGGAGTATCCCTGGGAATGGTTACTGAGTGTGTGGGATACTGGTGCAAGACATATAATATTAGATCAGTTTCTGAGTATGGGACCTCTAAGCACAGACTCTTCTTTCAATCTCTCAGCAAGAGAGGCTAAAAGAGGAACCAACTCCTTATTTGGCTGGTTCACTGAGGCATGGACTGCCAGATGGCCTAGATTAGACCAACTTGAGGTGCCTGACCTACCTTGGTACACTGTAGAAGAAGGCATGCAAAAGCTGAGGGAAATTGGTATGGTGGAATGGATCTATCAGGATACTCCCATAGACCCCAAAAGGGGGTGTCCTGAGGACATATTCTTCACTACAACCATAAGGAATAAGTTTGTGAGGTGAGCCCCAGCATCTTTGAAGTCTCCTATAATTTGTATGTTGTGTGCACGAGGATTAACTGTGGGAACTGCCTTAAGTGAACTCCGACATTTGCCAACGATGGGCCTGATTGGACTCCGTGGTAACAGAGGGCAAGTGTCAGCAGTGAATCAACAGAGAAAGGGTGGACATGGTTATAATAGATAGCAAGGCTTTCGTGGTAATCAAAGCAGCCTGTTCCGTGTGGAATTATGGCATTGGCTTAGTCATGGTGTCCCTAGGAGTGAAATACATGGGAAACCTACTAAATACTTACGTTACCTATACAGGCAGAAGCATGCTGGATCAGGTGAACAGAGGGATAGGCAGTCATGATCACTCAACCAATTCCCAGACCTGAGCCAGTTTACAGACCCACAACCCCTTGAATGAGGGGAAGGCTGGGTCCCTTGGAAGAAGGACCCTGCCACATCACCAAAGGTTTATGCTGTTAGTCTTTCTTCTAGCCTTCCCCAAAGGGACCTGCGGCCTTTCACAAGAGTGACTGTTCATTGGGGGAAAAGAAATAATCAAACTTTTTGGGGATTACTGGACACTGGCTCTGAACTGATACTAATTCCAGGGGCCCCGAAGTGTTTCAAATGCTTGCCAGTCAGAGCTGGGGCTTATGGAGGCCAAGTTATTAATGGAGTTTTAGCTCAGGTACACCTCACTGTGGGTCCAGTAGGTCCCCAAACCCATCCTGTGGTTATTTCCCCAGTTCCAGAATGCATCATTGGAATAGACATACTTAGTAACTGGCAGAACCCCCACATTGGATCCCTGAAATGTGGAATAAGGGCTATCATATTGGGAAAGGCCAAATGGAAACCATTAGATTTGCCATTGCCTAGGAAAATAGTAAACCAAAAGCAATATCGCATTCCTGGAGGGATTGCAGAGATCAGTGCCACCATCAAAGACTTGCATCAAAGATGCAGGGGTGGTGATTCCTACCACATCTCCATTTAACTCCCTCATTTGGCCTGT
>PVJH01008054.1:0-88174 GCA_004026705.1 Nesogale talazaci | reverse complement strand
TAATTGCCTAAACTTGCTTGCCCTATAAAACTGGCTTACTTCTCACAAATCAAAAAAAAAAAAAAAAGAACCCCACCCCATCCCAGAAAAGATGTAACTACTGACACAATGTATGTATGTGTGTATGTATGTATACATTATGATGAGTGCTGTATGAGTCCCCAATAAAATGAATTTAAAAAAAAAAAAAAGATACCTCCATTCCAACTTGGAACTATAACTTAAGCATATTTACTTGGCACTTTTCACTCACTCACTCACTGACTCGCATCAAATCGATTCCGACACACAGTGACCTCCGAGGGCTGAATCGCCCTGCCCTCGGGGGTTTCTGAGAGTGTACATTACCACGGGAGTAGAACGCCTCACGTTTCTCTTGCAGAGCAACTGGTGTTTCTGCACTGCTTACCTTGTGTTCAGTAGTCCAGTGTGTGGGTCACCACACCAACTAGGGCTTCATACGAGACACTGATGGCAAAAAATAATATTCAGGATGCCATCACTCTCTTAGGAACTTGTGTGCCATATCTCTCTCATTGCCACCAAGTCCCTGCTGACTCCCAGCAAGCCTCTGTGGGTTTCCCAGACTGCAGCTGTAATCGGAGTAGGGAATCCCATCTTTCTCCCGAGGAGCTGCTGGTGGCTCTGGGCTGCCAACCATGTGGGTCACAAGCCAACACAGAACCACTGCACCTGCCGAGAGAGAGACAAAACATTCTCAGTCACTCTCTAATTTAGACGAATAGCGAGCTAAGCTGTTGCGTGGTTGAGTGCCACTGAGTGGATTCTGACTCACAGCAACTCCGTGGGACACAGTGGAACTGCCCTGGGGCCTACCTTGGCTGTGCCCTTTATAGAAGCAGATCGCCAGGCCCTTCACAGCAGAGCCAGTCCCTCCAAACTCCCCGCCATACAGCCCATGCTGACTCATGCTGACCCTGGTGGGCAGATTCGGACTGTCCCCGTGGATTTCGGAGGCTTTCAATCCGTACATGAGCCAAAAGCATTTTTTTCCCATGGAGAGAAATGGTATTAATAGTGTAGGAATGACTTAGAGGCAATTTCTTGTTAGAAGAGTGGGTTCCCGACTTGCCTTGGTGTTGTGTTTGCATTGTAAGTCCACTATTTGCTGTTATGGTCATTGTTTATGTTTATATTTGTTTTTCACTAGAAGTGAATGGAGTTTGAGATGATAGAAGACTAACCCTCATTAGTGCTGGAAAGAGGGCTAGACAATATGTCAGTGAAAATAAAATTTAGGAAATAATTTCTGTCCAGGCATGGCGCTGAGAGAATCAACAGTACTTATTGTGGGGAAGTTGCATCATAGTTGGGCTAAATTCACAGGGAGGTGGGAGTTGGACCAGACATTGAGGCTTCATTTAACAGAACCATCTGAACTTAGGCAAGCAGAGAGGCAGGTTTGAGGTGGAATAGAAGAACCACCGGCAAGAAGGAACAAAATCACTTGGATGACAAACTTAGGCTAATTGAATAGATTCTACGGTTGGCTATAATGGAGACCATGGGTGATACAAATGATTAAGCAATCAGCTAGTAACTAACAGGTTGGTAACTCAAATGTCCCTAACGGTACTTCAGAGGAAAGATCTGGGAATCTACTTCTGAAAGTCAGTTATTGAAAATCCACCAGAGCCTAATTCCACTCCAGCGTACATGGGGTTTCCGTGAGTCAGAATCGGCTCAATGGCAATGCTTTGTTTGTCTAGTAGTTACTATGAAGGTCAAGGTGATTGCTCAGGCTTAATCCCAAGTATGGATGGTATGTGCAAGGTGGACATTGAATTTAGGAAGACTGTAGAAGAATTGATACAGTTAGATTGTAGTGCCAGAGAAGAATGCTGAAAGTGCCCTGGATAGCTAAAATGACAAACCCATCTGTATTCGAAGAAGTAAGGCCAGAATGCTCTTCAGAGGCAAGGATGGCAATCCTTTGGACACATATTGTCAGGAGAGACCAGTGCCTGGAGAAGAAGAGCATGTTGGGTAAAGTGGAAGAGCGGTGAAAAAGAGGAAGGCCCTCGAGGAGATGGACGGACACGGTCAGTTGTCTCAGGCACAGGAACAGCTGTGAGGATGGCATAGGACCCGGCATTGTTTCCTCAGATTGTACATGGGGCTGCTGCAGGCTGGAGCTGCCTCCATGGCACCCAGCAACAACAACAACAGCATGGATAGAATAGAATGTTTACTTCACGCTGGTGATAGTGGGGAACTAACTGAAGATAGTGATAATAAACGTGCTATCAACCAAACAATTTGGAGGAAAATTAATTTGTAGGGAACATTATGGGTGTACTGGAAGTAAAGACGAATAGAGAGGTTTCCAAATGTATTGGGCCTATTGCCCTCCTTTCAGAAAAAAAATTTACTCAGCCATCACCCTGACAATTAAAATTTTGGGTTTTATAGCCCATAATCCAGGATAAGGTATAAGCATCTGCTTTTGAAGCCCCACCCTGCTGGGCGGAGTGTGGGGAGTCGGGGAGGTGGTATAATCCACATTGGGAAATACTGGTCTTAGGGCAGGAGCTCCAGGTCAGAGGCAGTTGTAATTTTCTGTGCTTAGGGTACAGAAAGCTCCATCAGGAAAAAGCTGCATCTCCCATGTAAGGGAGAATTGGAGAGGCCACCCACTGACACATAGATCCGCCATATTTTCCATGTCAAATCCTAAGACTTTCATGAGCTCAAGCTCAGTGCTGCCTTAAAATCAGAGATCATAAGATGAGGGGGTGGGGTGGAGGAGTTGTGATTACAAAATCAAAGATGTAATTTAAGAGGGAGCGTTTTTTTTCTCAACAGGTATTCAATAGAGCAATTCTGATTCAGTTATCCTGTAAGATAGAGTAGAGGCTGACTCCCGGTGGCGTAGTGGTTGTGCGCAGGACTGCAGCCCACTGGGATGGAGGTTCAATTTCAGCTCCACGGAGCAAAGGCTGGGCCTCCTACTCCCACCATCTGAGAGCAGTGATGCCAAAAAAAAAAAAAAAAGATAGAGTAGAACTGTGCCTTTGAGCTCTAAGGCTGTAAATCATTATAGGAACATATAGTCTAATCTTTATCCCACCAAGTGGTTTGTGAACTGACCTTATTGTTGGCATCCCAATACATAACTCACCAGGGCTTCTTAATACATAAATGCTGGGGGAGGGGGGAAGGTTTCAAAAAGTTAATGGAAGAAATTCAGTTACCTTTCTATTTTTCCATGAATTTTTTGAAGCCCCTTTGTATGTAGAAACCAATTTTCAGAGAACTAAAGAAAGCATGGACAGTAGTAAAAGCCCTCTCTTGTTGCAGTAGTGATGAGGTAGCAGATAAAGCCATTTACTTGTTTGCTGTGCAAATATTTCATTCCCTTTCCAACTATACAAAATATGTGTGTCTAATATTTGTACTCAAGTACTCAAATAATTTTCTGCTTAAGTGGCTGTTTGTGCTCTTTCTGTGGATTCTTTGGTACCAGCTCTAACCCTGAGTCAAGAGATCTGAATCCAAGTGTCAATTAGAGTCATGCACCCTGGTCTGCCTTCCTTTCCTGTCCAGGGTCAAGTTGCTCATGAAGGATTTTGGTTGGTTTTGAGTCAGACAGGAAGTTGACCTTTGGGTTAATATCTCCTCATTTCCTAAATGAAAACACTGGGCTTCCTTCCAAGTAGACCTAATAAAATGAATAGCACCAATAAATTGATAATAAAATGTGTGATGCCATTTGGAATTGTTCACTTCACAAATGCTACTTGTTAAGTGACTTTGCATTTTTAACTAGCCTTTCTACAGAATTCATCACTTGGTGTTCTGTTGTTGCTGCTGCTTTTCATTTGCGCCTCAAACATGCATTTTGCTTGTAGTGATTCCTGTTGTATGGTCTGGGATTCCTCTCTGTGTAGGGCATCATCGCGGAGTACAACAAGATCAACGATGTCAAGGAAGACGAGGACACTGAGAAGTTTAAGGAAGCCATTGTGAAGTTCCATAGGCTGTTTGGGATGCCTGAGGAGGAGAAACTCGTCAACTACTACTCCTGCAGCTACTGGAAGGGCAAGGTCCCCCGACAAGGCTGGGTGTACCTCAGTATTAACCACCTCTGCTTCTATTCTTTCCTTATGGGAAGGGAAGGTAAGTTTTCTGGAGTTTCAAGGAGACACTTTAGAAGTGGACTGAGAATGTTCCTGGGCACATAAACCATAATAAATTATTGCACTGAAGCTATGTGTAGCAAATGGATCAAAGTTGTTTGTAAAAAGTGAATTGAAGGGCTGAGCCCCGGTGGCGTAGTGGTTGTACGACCCACTGGGCTGGAGATTCAAATCCAGCAACAAGGCTGGGCCTCCTACTCCTACCACCAAAGGGCAGTGATGCCCCCAAAACCAAAAATAAACAAAAAAAAAGTGAATTGGGTGGTCTTTTATTTCAAAATTTTTACAGAAATTAGCCAGTAGGTAATAAAGATATATGGAGGATAGAAGTAATTTAGTAGAAAGAGACTCAAATCTATACTGTTTAGGAACTTATCATTGATGTGGTCCCAAATTTCTCTGTCTGCTCACAAACAAAACAACCACACGCAAGGACCCACAAACAGAAAGGAGCTGAGCGGGATTGGGGTCTGGGAATTTGAGATGGCAGAATTTGAAAAAAATTGTCAGTCGTGGAATTTTGACCCCACCTTGTTCTCTACGCTCAGCCAAGTTGGTCATCCGATGGGTGGACATCACTCAGCTTGAGAAGAACGCCACCCTGCTTCTGCCTGATGTGATCAAGGTGAGCACAAGGTCCAGCGAACACTTCTTCTCCGTATTCCTCAACATCAATGAGACCTTCAAGCTGATGGAACAGCTGGCCAACATCGCCATGAGGCAGCTTCTAGACAATGAGGGCTTTGAGCAAGACAGATCCCTGCCCAAACTGAAAAAGAAGTCTCCCAAGAAAGTGTCTGCTCTCAAGCGGTAAGTCTTGGAGACTTGGAGTGTTTCTTTAAGAAACAAAGCAGACCGGTTTTATGGGCCCATTATCCCCATAGCATACAATTTGATAGTCTAGTCGTATCAAGAAGAGTTGTACAGCCATTACCACAATCAACTTTGGAACAGTTTCTTCTTCCCAGTTCTCCTTGTTCTCTGCTCCCCATCTCCCCCCCACCTCCCTTGCCAGACCCCCACCTCCAAGAAACTAGTAATGCACTTACTGTCTCTATAGAGTTAGTGTGTTAATCCAGGTAGACTAGAGAAACAAATTCATAAGCACATATATGTATATAAGGGAGAGGTTTATATACAAGAGCAACTGTACATCAAGAAAGCATCCCAGCCCAGTCCAGTTCAACGCCATAAGTCCCATATTAGCCCATATGTCCGATACTAATCCATAAGCCCTCTTCAGACTCATGAAGCACATGCAGCACACCAGGACAATCACAGACCAGTGGGTGTAGAGTCTTGTATATCCGGTGGAGGTAGAAGCATCTCAGCGCTGACAGGGGTCTCTCTGTGACTTCTCAAGCCCCTCAGCACTGGTAGGGATCTCTATGTGGCTTTTCTGGTTTCAGAGGTCTGGTTCCATCAGGGTTAAATTCATGTGACTTCTCCTTTGGGATGTCTCACACGGAGTCAGCTTTGTGTCTTATCAGTAGAAAGTCTCCAAAGGACTGAGTCGGGAGTCTCTCACTTCAGTGGGTGGGGGTTGGGGGGGGGGGCGAGGATTGGCCACATTTCCCAGAATTCTTAGGAGAAAGCCATACTCACACAGAAGTCTCATTGGATATCTCCAGGCTAGACTCCACCTCTACATTACCTATCCTGGCTTCATATGCTGAAAAACAGAGAAAAACCTTAATGAAAAAGGAAAATAGAAAACATTTTGAAACTAGAATAAATGTAAAAAGAGAGATCAAATGAGATAAAGTGTTATATTTTAACCTAACTACATCTGCAGTAATCCACTTCCGAATGCACTCCGAACGGCAGCAAGACCACTCACATTCCTGGTCTATGGTTCAGAGGACATTGAGTGGAGGCTTACTCTATTTCCCCCTCACTTTTTTTTTTTTTTAAACTCAAGCAACTTTGAAATGGGTCAAGGGGGAATTAAATGATATTATCATTTTTTAACCAATGACATCTACCATCATCGACTTTACAAGGCTCTCAGTCTGATCAACAAACCTTTAGACTTCTTAAACAAGATACCTACCCCTTCTTTTTTCACTTTGACACATTGTGAACAGCTTCATGTGTTCTGGACACTTTTCTGGCTATAGCTATGAGATGGACAAAGACTGCTTCAGACACTCAGTTCTGTGAGACACGGTAGGGCCGACGCTCCTTGGTTCGTGAACACCCAGGAGCACCTGGACAGGGGGGTTGACTCTGCCCAGGTGGGCTTCTATAGGTGAGCAGGCAGTTTCCTCCTTCTCCTGCAGAGGAGCGGAGACCTCCGAGAAATCGACTGCTGTCACCTCCTCCATTCCGAGCCACCGTACCCCCATGGGATCCAGTGGCTGCCCCTGGGCTTTGGGGGTTGCGTCTTGGGCACAGTGAGACTCATCTTTCTGCTTTAGAGCAGCGGGTGGGTGTGCAGCTAGTTAACTGCCCAACTCTTTGCCCACAGTGACACAAAGACTCCTGCTCCACCAGCTGGAAGTTATTAAGGTGTTTTTGTTGCATGAGATGAGTTATTGTTACTGCTTTCCAGGGATCTTGATGCCCGGGCCAAGAGTGAGCGATACCGTGCCCTTTTCCGGCTGCCCAAGGATGAGAAATTAGATGGCCACACAGACTGTACCCTCTGGACCCCCTTCAACAAAATGCACATTCTGGGCCAGATGTTTGTGTCCACAAATTACATCTGTTTTACCAGCAAGGAGGAGAATTTGTGCAGCCTCATTATCCCACTCCGGGAGGTAAGTGTCGGCTGCAATATCTGTCCCAGGAGTTTCATTTGTGATATTTATTTGTGTGAACCAAGAAGATTGTTTGCCAGTGGTTGGGTTTTAACCAACTATACTGTTTGGTAACACCAGCAGTCATGTGTGGTCACTTGTCTGTGGGATTTATGATACCCCTTCTTCCAAGGCAGCCTGGTTTATAGTAGAAGGGCTCCTTGGTCTAAAATCTCGTGTCTGGGCTGGGAGTCAGAAAGCCAGTGTTGTTCAAGTCTGCGTTGAGCCCCGCCCCAGGTGGCAGGCTGAACCTCTCCAAGCTTTGGAGTCTGTTTTTTAATCCATCCTGTGGCTGAGACCCATGCATGCGCACACAGTATAGCCTAAGACACTGTTCCTATTTTTGAAGTGGTGTTGGGTTCTATCACATCTTCATAGGCAGAGGTCACTGGAGTACTTCTCCAAAACTTTGCCGTGAGGTTTGCAGTTGAGAGGTACTCCAGGCTCGGATGAGGGAAGGGGCAGTGCTGGGGTTGGCAGTCTTGTGATTTCTAAACTAGCAACTCCCATCCTAACATTCCCATTCTAGCTACTAAGGCCTGGCAGTTTGACCATCTAGTCCAGGATGTTCATTTGTTAAGAGTCCTGGAAGTACGTAATGGCTTCAAGTTGTCCCCTTCCTTTTTGATCTTGGCTTTCTTTCTTATTTTCAAAGCAAGGCATCATTGTTACAGAAAACTTGCCCAACTGTAGACAAGTGAAAAGAACAAAACTCCAAGGTTTCCAGCATGATTCCTCCTTAGCTTGTTCCTCATACTTCTCTCTCACTCACTCCTTTGCATTCTTAGGTAAATGTCGTAGACGGGACAAACATGATGTCATTGAGAGACACTTTGGTTTACCAGTAAGTGCATCTAACACATTTCCCCACATGATCAGAGATTCTTCTGCAATATGATTTCTGATGGCTCCTGCTCTTCCGTTAGAGCTGGACAGATGCAGTCTCGTTATTCAGTCATAAGTGCTGCCCTTTTCCTTCCTGTTTTTCTCCAGTCACATGCAGAATTTCACTGACATTACACATTCCCAGCAGTCGAGCTGGTGGCACATGTGTGACACAAAATGTTAGACAATTGGCAGCTCGAAGTTCCCCACCTTACAGGGTGAGCTAATTGGTCTCACACACATTGTGGAGGTTAGTCCTTAGATGGATAATCCGGCATGTGAACGGTTGGCTCTGAAACATGATTCATAAATTTCTCCAGCTAAGTTACCTTCTTAGTTATTTTGGCCAAAGACTGCTGCTAAACGTATTTCAAAAAGCGGAGTGCCTGGAGGGTGCCTGGTGGTGGGAAAACCCATTCTGGACTAAGAACGGACTGTGGCTGTGTCATCTGTGAATCTGAGTGAGTCATCCATCTCCCTTCCTCCCAGGTGCAATGGGGCGCTGAGACTGGCGGGAAGCATCTGTCAAGGCATCTGCTCCCCCTTCTGCTCACCAAGTCGGGGTCCTGGGTCAAGTTAACTCTGTTCACAGTTTAGTGCAATTTGGAGTCCACAGATGAGAGCACCAGGGGCTTGAGAGGAGGATGATTGATGTCCATGCCCCATTTCACACAGGAGCCCTCTGTTCTCGAGTGTTCCCAAGTAGGCAGTAGGGCCAAGATAAGTCAGTCCACCTGAGGAGGGGACCATATGTGGAGGCTGCATTTATTAATCAAAAGGGCTGTAGGGGGAGGATGCACCCATCGCTTTAATCGAATGAATCACTGAGCTGATTGGAGGCTCCCTAACCCTGACTAATGGAAGGAGCAAAGCACTTAATGTCATTTTTATTACTTTTAGATAATGATGACATCAGGAAAACAATATGGAAGAGGGCTCCCCCACTCATCCAGTGTCTGTGTGTGGAGGAAAGGTTTCTCTGATCAGCATATCTTTGTGAATTTCTCATTTCCTCTGGTCACATAAGGGAGGAGACGCCAACATCACCCTAGGACAGGTCAAATGCCACAAGGCAGAGGTCAAATATGCCTTTCCCCTTCATCCTTCTTGACCTCATTCTCACACCAGCCATCCCTCCGATGACACTGTCCTTCTCTGTTGGGTTCTTCGAAATCCATTGCAATCCAAATGTCTAAAAAGACAAATTGGCAGCCATTAAGTCCATGATGCCTCAGGGCAGCCCCTGCAGATTTCCAAGTAGAAAGCCCAGTGGCCACACAGAACTCACTGGCAATACACTTGAATTCTGAGTTTTTTCAGAGAAGTGTACAGGTTAGAATTCAGGATCAAAAAAGCATGAAGGAAAAAAAAAAAAAAGCATGAAGGGTGTCTCTTCTCAACTACGCTGCAGACTCTCTGGCCTGTAGCTTCTAAGGCCCCTGCATTGCCCGGTGGCCTCAGTCCCAGTGCTCAGGTGGCATTTTACTTTTCTGACCAGTCTCCTGCCCATGAGCACTCAGCTTTCCTCTTTCAGTTGGCCAGAGCCAACTGTCCTATTGCCTCACGCAGGGCTGCCATCTGGCTCCTTCCTCCTGGTCTCAGCTACTGTTTTCCCATGCCGAATTTCGATCAAGCATGGCTGATTTTGCTGCTGGTGTTGGCATTGTGGGTCTGCTTCTGAAACGTCTCCCTTGTCACTCAGTGGAATGACAAAGACCAGAAATCCTTGAGTTAGAATCCATTTGGGAGCTCCCACCCACTTACTTGGTAGGAATGACAATGGCTGTGGAAGGAAGAGCCACACCAAGTCATTTCACTTTACCTCCGATGTGAAATGTTTACACAGTCATGGGAAATACGTCTTACTATAGGTGTTAAAGATCCATCTAAGACATCGAGGTGACCTGATTGGGTTCTGCATTACATGCGCATTCCTCATGAAGTTTCTTTTCTTCTTTTCCAATCATAAGTTCATGCAAGGGTAAGTATTTTAGACACCAATATTTGATTAAATTCTTAGGAGATTCCTTTAAGGCAGACACAGACACACACACGAGAGGACTTCAAAAAACTCATTCATGGAAAATGAAATTAAAAGCTAATTAAAAATTTTCCATAAACTTTTTAAGCCCCCATATATTAGCATATGTATATATACTTAGATACACATATATATGTATGTCAATATAGATTTACATACACTAGCACACATGATTTTTCTTAACTTTTAAGAAATCACTTTGAGAGTAGTGGTCAGGGCCTATAGTTCTTTTCTCTTCTGGACACCAGCCCTTCTCATTTGGGCAATCAAGGACATATAAGATTTTATGCAACTCAAATAGGTTTCTTTTTTTGTTTTTGTTTTTTGTTTGTTTTTGGCGTGGCATCACTGCCCTCTGGTGGTGGGAGTAGGAGGCCCAGCCTTTGCTCCTGTGGAGCCGCTGCTGGAATTGAACCTCAATCCCAGTGGGCTGCAGTCCCGTGCACAATCATTACACCACCAGGGCTCAGCCCTTCAAATAGGTTTGTTACCCTTGAGATAGGGTAGGGAGTATGAAAATCCTGCTTTGGAAGAAATGCATAGTACATATGAACATGATGATGACCAGTTAGAATTCTAGAGCCCCTGCTGATGAAAATGAAGTGAAGATTGAGACTTAGGCTTATGTATGTAGTCAGAGCTGCGGCAAATGAGCAGTTTATCTTAGACTACTAGGAGCGTTTTTTCTGTTGGTTGGTTTGTTTTCCTTAATGTGCTGCAGAAAATGGTTTTAATGCATTTATCCTGGTGTCCAATGGGTGAAACCCCATTATAAACCACCAAATATGTCTTCACTTCAGAACTGAAACAGTTTCCCTTCTTACTTTTGTCTCAGTGTTAAACTTGTTTAAAACACACACACACACACATGCACGCACGCACGCACGCATGCACAGAGTTGGCCAGTGCAGATAGCACAGCAGTGAAGCTGTTCCCTTCATGTCGGTTCCGGAGTCGAGCCTTTGAACTTTGAGTGGTAGGAGCTGCAGGATACAGAGTCCCACGGAGGCTGGGAAGGAGTATCCTAGGCTGTTTTCATTCTCTGTGGACTCTGCATAAGGTTTCATAGGGTTCCACATATGTGTCATGAAAACCAAAGGATTCCTTGACAGCAGGTTTTCTCTGCCTCAGCAGCATGGATGTTTTGAGGCTAGGTTGTGAGGTGGGAGCACCCGTGCTGTGTAGATGTCGACCAGCATCCAGGGAACCCTACCTTCTAGAGGATAGCACCCCTCCCTTTACCAGCAGTTCTCAACCTGTGGGTCACGTCGAATGACCCTTTCACAGAGGTCACCTAAGAAAACACGTATTTCCAATGGTCTTAGGAACAGAGACACTGTTTGTCTATCTGTCTCCAGGCAGGTCCTGCCACGTGCAGATACACCCACATACAGTACCCGTCGACCATGGAGACGGTTACTCATGCTGCACCCTGCTTCAAGACAAAATTTCATTGATTTGTAAATAGAAATAAATATTTCACAATATAGAATTGTATTTTGGTTTTATGATAAATCACTATGCTTTAAGTATGTTCAATTTGTAACAATGAAAATAACCCTGCATATCAGATATTTACATGGCAATTCATTACTGTAGCAAAATTACAGTTCTGAAGTAGCAACGAAAATAATTTTATGGTCGGGGGTCACCACCACATGAGGAACTGTATTCAAGGGTCACAGCATTAGGAAGGTTGAGAACCACTGCTTTATGCAAACCAAAAATGTTGCCAAAAATCTCTGGGAGTGAAAACCTCTCTCAATTTAGGACCTGCAGGATGATTCCGGTTTCCGCTTTACCCTCCCACTTGACGCATTCGAAGTGATTTGCTCTATCAGCTCGTGGGCAGTGACTTTCAGGAGGTCTGAAGGAAATAGGGATGTTGCTACAGAAGATGAAAGCCATTCTCTCCTGCTGCTCTATCGGCCGCAGGTTCCTGGAAAGTGATGTTCTCTGTGTCCTGTGTCTTTTCAGGTGACGATCGTGGAAAAGGCAGATAGCTCCAGCGTGCTCCCCAGTCCCCTATCCATCAGCACGAGGAACAGAATGACCTTCCTCTTTGCCAACTTAAAAGACAGAGACTTTTTAGTGCAAAGGATCTCTGATTTCCTGCAACAGACGACATCCAAAATATACTCTGACAAAGAGTTTGCCGGAAGCTACAACAGTTCAGATGACGAGGTCTGTAGAGAAGTTCTGGGGCCAGGGACTGGCCCCCCAAAGGTAGTTCTGGTTTGTCCCCTTAGGCTTCCCCAGGGGGTATATTTCCTTACAAATTTTTTTTGCTCTCCAAGTTTGCAGCCTTGCCAACACAAGCCACAGACCTTGATGCCAAAGCAAGATCCCCGGACCCTCTTGAATCTCACAGAATTTGCGTGGGATTCTAGGAAGGGCACTTATTTTCATTTGCCCTGGTTACCTAGCAACAGTCTTATGGGAAGGGGAATCATTTTGTCTTGCTACAAAATCAGATAAACCTTTATTAAACAAAAACATCGAAATATGAAGCTATAATTTGTCAGCATGCCCTCCATCTAGAATAAGGTACTTCTGAAGACAGTGTTTCCAGCTCTCCAGCCCAACCCCCAGTAGAGTTCTGTGTGTCTTGCCTGAGAACTAGTCCAATGGCTTTGTCATCCTCGAGGGACTCCGATCACGTTCCTTCTCAGTGTTCTTTGGGTTGAGGAACAAAGGAAGTGTAAGGAATGCACGACCAGGGCTCCAGCCTGAGTGGGAGATGGTGTCTCATGGAACTCCCAGAGGCCAGTCCCTGCTCCTTTCAAAGAATGATGGGAAAATGTCTCAACTCTATTTTTCTGGCCTTGTCCTCCCCTGTGCTGTTTTCAGTTTTCTTAAAGCATCTCCCTCATAAACCCCTCTGATAATCCTGTGTCTATCAAGGTCACCCCTTTCAGATCTCCCCATCCATTGGCTAGAATCATCTGAGTGGACATTGAATTTACATGAATTTCACTGGCACAGCAGATCCTCTCAGAAACCATTCTTTTGATTTACCCTTGCTATCTGGATCAGACTGGTAAGACTCACGCCCAGTTATGAGTTAAGACTCAACTGGTGTCAATCAAGTCGAATCTAATTCATAGCAAAACTGGGACAGAATAGAACTGCCCCTGTGGGTTTCGGAGGCCATCCGTCTTACCATGGGTAGAAAGCCTCCTCTTTGCCCTGCAAGGTGGTTCCGGGTTTCACACTGCTCACCATACTGTTAGCAGCCAGCTTAGAACCCACCATGCCACCGGGGCTCGGGATGATATTAGGTCTATGAAATCATCTTCCTTAATTGCAATATTGCTTAAAAGACTGAACGATCAGCTTTTTGAGCTAGCTGATCTTCACACACAACTTTTTGGTTTTTTTCCCCTTTTGGTACCTTCTCCCCCAACCCCTTCCTTTTTCTTAACTTTTAAGTATCTTAACTGTGTCTTTGAGAATTTATGAACATCCATTTACCTATCACAGAGATATGTTTATACATGCTTGTAATATGTCTGCATATGTATGAACTGGAACCTTAGCAACAATACTTTTTGACATAATCTTTTGTATTAAAACTATTGGAATAACACATAAGTCCTTAAATAAAGTCTTAAACTGAAAACAAGCCTTTCTCAAAATAGAGCACATATTGAGTTCCTGATGGATGGGGCCTCGGATGAACGTCTTCATTTCCAAAGCCCCTAGAGTCCTGAGAAGACTTGCTCAGTGGGCGTGGCTCCAAGATGATAGGTGCTCTTTGGAGGCACTGAAACCTGGAGAGGAAGGAAGTCTCCTGAATCCGTCTTGGCAGATTTTGCATGCGTATAAATAAGAGACAAAGGGCCAACTACCTTGTTGTAAAAATACTTGTAAACCACAGAGGAAGCCTGTTCTGAGCACAGAAACACCACAGTCCCTGGCCCAGGCCCAGCTAGCATTGCATTGACACCGCACTCCACAGCGCTTCCAATGCTTGTGGCTTCTCGGAAACAGATCACAGATGTGTTTTCCAAGGCACCTGTGGGTAGTCTCAAACTGCCCTCCTTTCCACTGAGTGCTTAACAGCTTGCTTTATCCAAAGACTCTTGCCCAGGTCTAATGCCTGCCAAAATGTTGGACTGCTGCATTTCTCTTAACTTCTCCAACGAGCAAGTAACACCTTGGAGAATAGAATGTAGTCATTGGTCCCTATAGAGAGGATGCTTTCACTGAGTGTGTCTCCTTCCTCTCGACACGGACAGGCGTATTCTCGGCCCAGCAGCCTCGTTTCCTGCAGCCCCCAGAGAAGCACAAGCTCGGACACAGATGGAGAACGCCAGCTCAATCTGAATGGCAACAGTGTCCCAACAGTCACGCAGGCCCTGATGACCATGTACCGGCGGCGCTCACCCGAGGAATTCAACCCTAAACTGGTGAGCAGCCCCCAGTCCTCCATGAAGAATCCCTACCAGAACAACAGCCTTGAAAACCGCTTTCAGCAAGCAGATTTAAGTCGCTCTATAGGTAGAGTCCTGTAAGTAAAGCAGACATTGTCAAAATAAGTCACATGGGTTCCTGATGGTTATGTGGAAAGAAACAAGATTTAGAGAGGATTGTTTCCTTGTGAAGCGGAGGCAGGGGACCTTGTTTTGTTTTATTTTTAACTATTATCTTTGTCACCCAAAACTAAGTACTTAATTTCTCAACTCACGTAGAAAAATAAGTATTCACTTTGATCCTGGAGGTGTAGACTTAAATCATAAACATAATCTGCCTCCTGATTAACTAGCCTGCGTGGCTAAGCTGGAGGCACTGACAGGGAAATTTGGGTAAGACTTTCAAGAAACTTAAGCTATTTGTTCACCCTCTCTTCTCTTACTCTCTCCCTTAGAAATTTCTGGTCTCTTGTTTCCTTTCTACTAAGCAATACATTTTGCTTTCAGAACACCCTGGCTGAAAAGCAGCCACCTCTACTCATGGGTAAAATGAGTTCTGCCTTGCACGGGACCACTCCATTCAGTAGGAAAAATGTTCCTGCCTGGCACCACCCCTCCCCGCACCATCCTCTGAGCACACTGAGAGGTGGATATGCTTTGTCATCCCTCTGCAGGCCAAAGAGTTTTTGAAAGAGCAAGCTTGGAAGATTCACTTCGCTGAGTATGGCCAAGGGATCTGCATGTACCGCACAGAGAAGTCTCGAGAGCTGGTGCTGAAGGGCATCCCGGAGAGCATGCGCGGGGAGCTGTGGCTGCTGCTCTCAGGTACCACCTGCCCACCTGTCACTCACCGGGGATCCAACCAATAGGGCAGCCCCCATGTCAGAGTTGACTTTTGTTAGCTTAGTCAGTGTTGAAGTCTCTCTGGATGGTGGAAAAGTTTGTTCTCAGCTACTAACCAAACAGTTGTTTATTTGAATATACCCAGCACTGCAGAAGAGAGAGCTGCAGACCTATGACTTTAGAATCAATTCTGACTCACAGTGGCGCTAGAGAGGGTTTACATCTTACTGGAGCACAGGGCCTCACCTCTCTTCTGTGGCGTGCCTGGTAGGTTTGGACTGACACCCTTGCTGTTGGCAACTCAATGCCTAATCCTGCCATCACCTGGGTTGGAGCACAGCTCTGCTCTGGAACACACGAGGCCCGCATGAGTTGGAATTTTTTTTGGTAGCGGACACCAGTTAAGCTGAAGCAGCACAAATGAAGAGCCACTTCATAATCCCTTACATCGCCTCGCTAAAGCTAATTTAGGACCAAGAAAAAAAGATATTGAAGTAAAGTATAGCACTTTGATTTTTAAGTTCTTTTTTGGTCTTCTAGCTATGTAAACTTCAGTGGGATTTTTTGTTTATTTAAGATCAGCTTTTTTATGTATTGCTACGTTGTAAGCATGTGTTTGAAGATGTTAGAAATGGATCTGTTGCTGTTGAAAATATGCACAGCCAAATACATGAAAATTCCACAATTTCTACATGTAGGACTCTGTGACCTTGATTCTTCCAATATCATGATTCTTTTCAGATTCTTCTTCCAGGTTGTCCTTTCCTGTCAACATAAACTCACTGCCTTCCGAGTTTCTAGTCTGACCTCTCAAGTGGCTGCTGCCAGTGGAGCCCCACTAGGCAGTTCTTTAAAATGTCTTGTGTCATACTCCATGCAGAGCTCCTTGACTGAGTAAGCTACACTGTTTTTTGGTTTAAAGAAGTCTTCAGGAGATGCTTTAATGTTTGGGCTTCAAGACTCTCTCAGGACAATAATTTTTAGGGTTCATCGAGTTCCTGTGGACCCCAAATGTCTGGGTGCCATGAGGATTTGCCATTCAGCCTGATCAGACTCTTACTCAGCATATTCACTGAGGACTGTTTCAAAGAGTGGCACCTGATCAAAGCAGCCCTTCGTGGGTGTGGAGAAGGGAGAGGGAAAGGGAGGGAGGAGAAAATTCTTGATTTTCACCTCCTCCTGGGTACTCTGTCTGTCATCAGAGCTATTGCCATGAGGTCAGAATCCACACTGGAGCAGACAGCCTCCCCAGATCACACCAGACCATGACGTCAGGGGGAACTGCCAAACAGGACACAGGGGACATGTCCATGAACCCTGTGGTCCAAGTGCTTCCATCTTATCTTCACTGTCTGCGGACCAGGGTGGAAAATGGCCCTGTCAGGTCAACCCTTTGGAGCCTGATATAGAAATAAGAGATTCAGTATTTAAACCCACCATTGCATGCTCCTATCTGGAAGCACCCGTGTCTTCCCAGGAATGTGTTCTGTCATCAGCATTAGAGCAGTCCTCTGACCTCCCTGGTGCTTTCAATGTGTACAAATCGTCTGCCGTTGAAAACCAAAACCCCTTGTCCTCAAATCCATATGCACCCATGGCGGGCCGTGTGTGTCCAAGTGGAACTGCCCCAAGGGTTCTCAACACTGACTGCTCCAAATGGATCACCAGACTTTTCTTCCAAGGCACCTCTGAGTGTATGTAATCCTGCATCCTTCGGGGTTATCTGCCTAGTTCATTCATTGACTATTTCCCCCTGAGATTCTTCATGGTTAGAGGACTGAAGTGCAATGATTGCATGTATCCTGATGGGATTCTTTTTCTTTGAGCCTAATATGATCGATGACAAATGCTATTATAAAATGTTATTATTGAAGAAAAAGAAATTATAGTTTAAAAATAGATGTTGTTGTTTCTGGGTGCCTTCTAGTCAGTTGCATCTCATCGCAGCACTATGCACAGCAGAAGGAAAGAGCACCCAGCCCCACAGCAACCTCACAGCTGTTCTGTTCGAGCCCATATGGCCATATAATATGGTCAGTCCATCTGCTGGAGAGCTTTCCTCTTTGTAGCTGTACCTTCAGGTCTCTTCTAATAACTTATCGTGAGTACAGAAGAATTCTCATCATCCTTGCCATATCTCTAAGGGACACTCTGGCCTTACTTTGTCCGTGAAAGATTTCTTTGTTCTTTTAACAGTCCACGGCACTTTCAATATTCTTCATTAATATCATAGTTAAAATGTATCATCCTTTCTTCAGTTTTCCTTATTCAGTGTCTAAGTTTCACATGCATATGAGGCAGTTGAAAATACCATGACTTGAGTCAGGGTGCACCTTCATCCTCAAACTTGTTCCAAAGTCTTCCTTGTTTTTCAACCTTTAAAGAGGTCTGTGCAGCAGCTTTCCTCAGTGCAGTGCTTCATTTGAAGTCCTAGACCTTTGATTGTGGATTTAACCTTTGATAATTTGTATTTTTTCTCTCTCGTGATGCTGTCCATTGGTCCAGTGGTGAGGATTTTTGTTTTGTTTACATTGAGTTGCAATCCATTCTGAAAGTTGAAATCCTTGGTCTTCATCAGCAAGTGTTCCGAGTCTTCATTTTCAGCAAGCAAGGTGTCATCTGCATAGTGCAGGTTGTTAAAAGCTTTCTCTCCAATCCCGATGCTGCATTCTTTTTCATAACAACCAGCTTCTCTGATGATTTGCTGAGCATACAGTTTGAATCTGTATGGTGAGAAGATTCACCTTTGCTCCACATGCTTCCTGATTTAAAACCATTCAGTATTCACTTCGTCTGCTTGATTCCCTCTTGATCCATGTACAAATTCCGAATGAGCACAATTATGTGTCTTGAAATTCCCGTCCTTTTCAAGACTATCCTTAGTTTGTTAGGATCCACACAGTCAATTGTTTTACATAGTCAGTGAAACACATGTAGACATCTTTCTGGCATTTTCAGCCTAGACCCTTCTAAGGGCAGGATTGACATCCCTGTTCCATGTCTTCTTCTGAATATAGCCTGAACCTCTGACAGTTCCCTGTCAATGTACAGATGCAACAGTTGCTGGATGATCTGCAAAATGTTGGTTGCATGTGATATCAAAGGTATCGTTCTATAACTTCAACATTCCGTTGGGGCCCTTCTTTGCAATGGGCACAGTTGGCTAAGTAGCTGCCTTCCACATTTCCTGGCATGACTGCTTCCAGTCATGCTGAAACTTGCTGAAACATTTCCTGGAGCTTTTTTGTTTGTTTGTTTCGGCTAATGCTTTCAGTTCAACTTGGACTTCTTCCTTTTGGACAATTGGTTCTTGCTCAAAGGCTACATCTTGAAATGGTTTAATACTCACTGGTTCTTTTTAGTACTGTTGCGATGCATTCTTTCCATCTTCTTGTGATGCTTCCTGCACCATTCATGGTTTTGCCTATACAATCATAAATCTTGCAACTCATCGCTTGGTTTTTTTTACTTGCGTTGTTTTCATGTAAGATACACTGAACATGATATTCTTTTTTGTTTTCTAACTCTATGCCTTTGCATGTTTCATTGTAATATTTCAACTTGTGCTCTCGAGTTGCTCTTTGGAACTTTCTGTTCAATTCGTTAACATCATGATTTCTTCCCTTTGCCTAAGCTATTCCTTGATTAAGAACACGTCTCAGTCTGACACCTAGTGCAGTTTTCTGTTTTTTCAGTGTGTGACCTTTTTTGGCTTTCTTCCTTTGTGACCTTCCTGATGTCATCTCACATCTCATCAGACTAATAGGATAGTCCTTCAAAACCAAAAACCTCTCACTTTCCCAAAAAAATAAATCACAACATTGTAAAATTGTGCAAACCTTTCACAAGTAGGGAAGTAGGATCCTGAAACAGAGTTGGTTTTGTCTATTTCATGTAAGACAGTTTTGTTCTCTCCTCATTACATATCTCATTCTTGATTTTCCTTAAGTGGACCAGACATAGGCCCTCATTTAGAAACCCAAAGGTAAGAAACTTATCATCGCTAGTTGCAAACCAAGCCAAAGATCATTACTGTCCAAGTTTTGATGGTCTTCTTTTCATTTGATCAGAAGTAGTCACCTTGAAAACCTGATCCAGGCACAATAAACAAAATATTCCTATTTCATCCTCCTTATTCAAATGGAAAATTATTCACAGCCACCTTATAGATGAAAATGAACCTCACAGCGAGGCCCCAGGAAGCCAGTGTACACAGTGCTGTTGCCCAGATTTGTTTAACTTCAACAGTGTGCATAGGGGAGGGCAGAGGGTGCCAGGCCCAGACAGCGCCCTCTGTTGGTAGAAAGCTGAGTCGCATTTTCTCCATTCTCCTGAGAGAGCTTCCTGTCAGTGGGGGCAATCCCACTTGTAGCAGGGATCCCAGACAGGGTTCAGTCCTGCTCCCCATGATCTTAGGTTTCTGCTCCAGAACTTGGACTCAGTGTACCCATTGGAGTGGAATGCAGACCACTGTCAAGAGATCTTGGTTTGGTGGGGTTCTCCTTAGGTGCTGTGTCAGGCAGGGTTCTCTTAGAGAAGTAAAACCATGACACTAGTAATTCTTTTTATATATTTATATAGAGAGAAGGGTATATAAGATAAGAAAGAAATCGTTAACTATCTATAAAGCAGTACAAATTGCTCAGTGCAACTCATTTGCGTGAGACAGCTAGACGACTGGCAGTCCTTCATGTCTTGAGGGCCGCTGAGTAGTCCTTTGTAGAGCAATCCAGGCTATCTGGTCACAGGCAGCAAACAGCACAGCAGGTCACCAACAGTCAGGCAGATGACAGAGTCCAACAGTCCCCAGCTCAAGAGATGTATATCCCAGGAGCGTGGCAAAGTAGGGCTTGAAGGATCCTCAACTCACAACAACACAGTCCACGAGTAGGTGTCCCACGGGTAGTGTTGCTTGGAGGTCTAGGCACAGGACGAACAAGGCAGTTCTCTGGTCCGAAAATCCGAATGCAAGAGAGAGGGCGGGACTTGCTGAACCCTTCCTATCTCTGCCCTTCAATTCATCCCGTGTGTTCATTGGCCTTGCCGTCACAACAGATCCATTGATCTTCTGTGGCCATGTTGATATAACAAACCCACTCATCACAGATGCCATTCAGTGGCATCCTATGTATGGTGACCCTGTGCACACAGAATGAAGCACCACCCTGTCTTTTGCTGCCCTTCTCATTGTTTGTATGTTTGAGCCCACTGTGGCCACCCTGTGTCAATCCATCTCATTGAGAGCCTTCCCATCTCTCTCTCTCTGCTTCTCCACTGACCAAGCACGATGTCCTTCTGTAGGGACTCGTCTCTCCTGATGACATATCCAAAGAATGTGAGATGAACTCTCACCACCCTAGCCTTGAAGAAGCATTCTGACTGTACTTCTTCCAAAAGAAGTTTGTTTATTCTTTTGGCATTCCATGATATATTGAATATTCTTGGCCATCACATAATTCAAATATACCTATTATTCGGTCTTCCTTAATCAGTTTCCAACTTTCACATGCCTATGAGGTGATGGAAAATACGTGGCTTGGCTCAGACCCACCTTTAACCTCAAAGTAATATAGCCTTGCTTTTCGGCACATTGACGAGGTCTTGTGAAGCAGATTTAACTAGTATAGTGAGTCTTCTGCTTTCTTCATTGCTCCTTGGCTATTAATGAACATGGCTTATGGATCCATGCAAGACGAAATCCTTGACAACTTCAGTATTTCCTCTGTTTACCGTGCTGGTGCTTGCCAGTCTAGTTATGAATATTTTTATTTTCTTTACATGGAGTTGTAACCCACAATGAAGGCGGCAATTGTTGATCTTCATTAGGAAGTGCTTCAGCTCCTTCTTACACTCAGCATGCAGGGTTGTGTCATCTGCATGTCACAGGCTGCTCATCGGCCTCCCTCCAGTCCTGATGCTGCATTCTTCTTCCTCGAATCCAGCTTCTCTGAAAGTTTAGATAGCTTAAGTTCTACCATAGACTAGAGCATAAGTCAATGTGCCCTTTTGACCAGAGGAAGTATAAATTGAAAATGACTTTTGGTGTCACGCCTATGGTTTCAGCCTATTCCTAAATTCTGAAAGCAATGTTTACTCTGCAACTAAAAATAAACTTAAATATCTATAAATAATGTATGTGTACATGTGTATATATCCATAGTTAACACATACAGATACAGTAAGGCTTCAAACTGTTTGTGGACAACTGGCATGAAAGAGTGTAAATTTTCCACACTCTTTTTGAATTCCTCTTCTCTGCATATGAGAGAGTCCATGTGTATTGCAGGTGCGTTTCCAGTTCAAACAGGCACGGGCATAAATGAAAGCACACAAGTTTAACCAACTCGGTGCTTTCAGAGAATGACCACAGAGAGGTTCTCGCCATCTTAGTCTCAATCGGACACTTTGAGAAAAGAGGTGCAATCCCATTAGCAGCTTCCAGGGGATCGACATGGTCATATAAATTCAAGCCAGAGGGGCTTGCCCAAAAGGTTAGGGTGATTCATTTGGGGGTTTCTAGAAGGATGGTAGACTTTCTTAACGGTCACAGGTTGAGCACAGGAGCTTATTATAAAGACATTTTAAGAAAATGGAAAACTGCCTTGGATAGGAAAGGCCAGGGAAGTTGGACTGAGGACGCCGTTTCCATCATGACAATCATGAAAATATACTTGCTCGTTTTCTCACAGGTGGCAAGAGCACACTTAGGAGGATTTCCACAACCACCGCACAATCCCAGTCTGTCTTGCCCCTTAGAAATCTTTTTGTTCCCAAAACTTAAAGAGCAGTGAAAAGGAACACCAGTTAGCCCTCAAGGATGCCAAAGCTGTCATTTCAGCATGGTGTCCATTAGGGAGCAGAGATTCTTCTGGAAAGGGGAAGGGGAACATGCCCTCCAGAGTGTGCAGACACAGCTGAGCAACGTGCTGGGAAACATTAGGTTCCCATCGTGAACGCTGTGTTCCATAGAGTTCTGGGATGTTGTAGCCATCATATTTGACTGACTGTCATATAGCAAAGCTAAAGCTGTTGCTGCCAAACTGATTCCACCCCAGAGTGACTCTATAGGACAAGATAGAACTACCCCACAGGGTTTCCAGGTACTGCTTTTTATAGAAACTACATCGCACATTTTTCTCCCAGAGTGGCTGGTCCTGAGGAACTGCCGAGGGCTTACCACAGTTCTGTGAGTACCATGCCCCAAGAATATAGTATACTGTACACGTGGTGGTGGGCTGATGCTGCTAGGTGCTCCCAGGTCAGTTCTGACCCACAGAGACCCTCTGAACAAAAACTCAAACCCCAGCCCGCTCCGGTGCTGTCCTAACCGTGGCTGTGTCTGAGCCCACCGAGGAAGCCCCCTTGGCCTGCATCTTATTGAGGGCTGACCTCCTCTTTCCTGCCCTCCACTTCGCCAGGCTGATGCCCAGCTCCTGGACTAGCATCTCCTGATGACACGCCCAGGGTGTCTGAGGCAAATTCTCACCACCTTCCCTCTTAAGGAGGTGCATTTGTTCTTCTGGTAGTCCATAGTGCTTTCAATATTCTTCATGAGAATAACAATTCAAATGCCTCGATTCTTCTTTGGAGATACACACACACACATACACACCACATACATGGAGTACGCATGAATATATATCATGTACTATATAGAGTGTAAACACAAACACATGCATAGTGTACTACAGAGAGTAAATTGTGTGCATAGTATATGAGGAACTCTGTGAGACATGATATATAGTATTCGAGTTTGTATGCTGTATACTGCATTCGCAGATGAGCATACATGTGTGTACTATATATAAGGAGCCTGACAGTGGGGCATCTGTTCCCATGAAGATGCTTGCCCTTGAAAACCCAGGCTGCAGTTACTGTGAGTTGAAGCTGACTTGGCGACTGTGGGTTTTGTTTTCACATCCTATACACCCTAGCCAGGTGGTAAACATTGGGCTGCAGACCAGAAAATCGGTGGTTCAAACCCACCAACCACTCCCCAGGAGAAAGATGAGACCCTCTGTTTCTGTCTAGCTTTACAGCCTTGGAAACCTTATAGAGGGAGTGATGAATTGGTCTCAACTGGAGAACAATGTATTTGTATGCATATTCACATAAGGAACCCTGGGATCTGTGTGTGTGCACAGATGTTATATTTAAAAACAACACACATACATCTATATAAGACACATACATATATTTGCATACAGGAGTTTCCATCTAAAGGAATGTTACAGTGCAGATACCTCAAGCGCATGGTCAGCCCCTGAGGAACACTCTGCAGAAGAGCAGCTCCTCTTTGCTGGGGACGCTGTCACTACCAGATGCCCTGCAACTGGGAAAAACTCCTCTTCTTATTCTAGAACATTTTGTTCATCCGAGCCCTTCACTCATGAACTAGCCCTTCTAGACACACATTGCAAACTTGTTTTGAGAGGAAAAACTCTCCTTCATCATGGGGAACTTAAAGAAAAATGCTCAAGCACAAAGAGAAGCTGCCATGACCAAAGGTAGGGGTGGGTGAGGATGCAGCCGGTGCCCTCGGACTACCTATCCTTTCCAGCACTGCACAGCCCTTTGGTCATGGTTCTGAGCTCCTGAGAAGCCCCTGTTGGAGGTTGGCTTGATTGTTTTTAAATAGCCTGCTTACTCTGGGCCTGAAACCCAGATGGAGACCCAAGGACGCCTACCAGTCTAGCAGTGGTCACAATATGCCCCCACCCCCACCCCCCGCCTCACTGTTATCCTGCTATCGTCATTATTTTATAAGACCCCAGCTGGAGGAGTGACATCATTTGGTAAGTCGTACTTACAGACCAAAGGCCAGAGCTTTCCCTTTTCATCATGACATGTTCTCATGGATCCTTTCCAGGTGCCATCAACGAGAAGGCCACGCATCCTGGCTACTATGAGGACCTGGTGGAGAAGTCCATGGGCAAGTATAACCTCGCCACAGAGGAGATCGAGAGGGACTTGCACCGCTCCCTTCCAGAGCACCCGGCTTTCCAGAATGAAATGGGCATTGCTGCTCTGAGGAGAGTCCTAACCGCTTATGCTTTCCGGAATCCTAACATAGGATATTGCCAGGTAAATACCACTGCTTGTAGGTGGGGGTGAGGGTGGGGGTAGGAATGTGCTTGTCAGTGAGAAGCTAGTAGATGAGGAGGAAGGCTTTGTGGTGAACAAACTTCTCACAGGTTCAGAACTGCGCAACTTTGGCACTGGGGACATTTGGGGTGGGGTCATTCTTGATCGGGGATACTGCCTTAGCATGGCAGCCTATTTAGGGGGTCCCCTGGCCTCTGCCCACTGGTTGACAATCAAAACTGCCCTCAGATGCTGTCCAGAACCCCTTGATGGGAAGGGGGGCAGCAACATCACCCTCTGATCTGAACAGAGGAACTGGAAGACTAAGGGGAGGTTCTCGGATCCACTGCCTTCTAGCTTCTATTGCATGGGAGAGTCTCTGCTCTGATCCTGTCCCCATCCCCAGACCGTCCAGAGAAGTTGCAACCCAACACACTGCCTATGGGCAGAGCAGTACACAGCACAGGGGCCGGTCCATGATCAACAGGAAGAGGCCTGGGAGCATGCTGGGTCTTCAAGTGGGCTGCTACCCACAAGACCAGAAATCCAGCCGTTCAAAGTCGCCAGCCGCTCCGCAAGAGAAAGATGAGGCTCTCTATTCCTTTAAAATTATAGTCTTGGAAGCGCCAGGGAACAATTCTGTGTCCTATAAGATCTCGATGGCTGGGTTGGAATCATCTCATTGGCTGTGAGTGTGGCTTCTTTAGGTTTGCGTCAGGAAGAATTCCTGCACGGAAGCTATATGGGCAGAGATTCAAACTGGATGAGGGTCCCTGCTGTAACAGGTAGCCTTCTACACTCCTAGTGCTTGTCACAGAAGCTCTAATAGCCCACCATTTGCAAAGCCCTAAGAGTATGTATCATCCAAGGTCTCAACTCAAAGACTCTCCCACCTTTTGGGTGGTTCACCTTTATGTCTTTATTCTCTCTCCTTGCTGATATGAGCATTTAAACCTTGTGAGCTCTGCAACTTCTCTATTTCCCCGAAGCCCACTCAGAGCCCATTATAAATTAGACCCCGAGAGTGGAGTCAGGGAGACCATGGGAAGGGGAGCACATGCATATCCTGACTGACCACCAAACGGACGGTGCCCAGAGCTTCCTAACGACAAGCTAGTCATCAGGAGGGGTCTGAATAATGGTTTCACTTGGGGAAATACTGAGTAGGATTTACAAAAAAAGAGCCTCATAAGACAAAATACCCTTTTAAAATCATATGCTACAGAAACCTGCTGAGTAATTACTGATCTCTAGAAGATCAAAGGAAGCACAGAAGTGAGTTGACCTCTAATGTACTAGTGTTCACGCTTATCTTTTGATCTCCCTCTTTTTAATTAAGAGGGTAATAACGTAGTGTAGATCATGGTTGTGCTCAGTCTGATAATATTTCTTAATACAAAATGTTGACTTTAGAATGCAAATCACTGTAACTCAGTACCACCGTCTTTATGGAATAATGGGTGAGGATGTCAACTTTAAATGGTTTCATTATCTGAAGAGAGCCTGGAGTTATCATAGAAGCCTTTATAATAAAGGGGACTCTATACCTGGCTGATTTAAGGATCTAAAATGCTGAAAGATTTTAGCAGGTTAAGAACTTTGGCAAATAGCCATGGTGAAAAGTTTTTGAATGCGAATTCATGAAGACCTGGTGGCTTGGTGGTTATGTGCGAGGTTGCTAACTGCAAGATCAGCAGTTCAAGACCACCAGTCACTCCACAAGAGAAAGACAGAGCTTTCACCTCCCACAAAGAGTTACAATCTCAGGAAGGGACCAGTGCCGTTCCACCCGGCCCCACAGCGTCTCTAAGAGTCAAAATCGACTGGAAGGCAGGGAGTTCGATGTTGGGTATTGGCAGTTAATCACCCAAGAACCAATTATTTTTACATGTCTAAGGGTCCTGAAGCAAACTATCTTGAGGGCAATAATGGTTTCGTGGACTCTGATGTGGGAGATCCTAATTCACTTAGATTAGAGACCATTATGCCTCAGCTGCAGCCCCTGTCTGTAGAGATGTGTGTGTTGCTCTGAGCAGAAAAAGTTTCAGAGGGGCTTCCAGATGCAAACAAGAAGCAGAAGAAAGGCCAGTGACTGAGTTCGGTATCCGTGAGCGAAGAAAGCCTAGGGGAGTGGTGCAGAACTGGTGGCACTTCATTGCTTCATGCACAGAGCCCCTGGTACTCCAGGTCAGTTGACTGTCACCACTGCATACAACACAGAAGACAATGTGACAGACAGACTGGCATGCAAGTCTAAAGTACTGCCGTTCTGACTTTTGACAAAAAAAGGTGGCTACCCTTGAAAAATAACTCAGCAGTTCTGCCAAGCTAATGCAGTCACTTCCATGTCAACTTTCTAACGTGTGTGTGGCGACACCCTCTTTTGTCCCTGTAGGCCATGAACATTGTCACGTCAGTGCTGCTTCTCTATGCCAAAGAAGAGGAAGCTTTCTGGCTGCTTGTGGCACTGTGCGAGCGCATGCTTCCCGATTACTACAACACCAGAGTGGTTGGTACGTGCGCCCTGGCTCTGAGGAGGAATCGGTTTCCAGAACCAGAATGCCAGTGGGAACTGCACCCTAAGCATTTTGGTTACTAAAGTTTTCCAAAGTGGAAATGAGCGTGTTTGAGTAAACTCAGGTTTTATGTGAAGGAGCCTCGTGGAACTCGCGAGCACACACATGAATCGTGACTATAGGCATCATTAGGAAAACATGTGGGGTGAGTGTCCCTCCCTCTCTGGGACACGTGAATGCTCCCTCAAACCCACTAAGCACCGACACCAGCTTCGGACACAGGCCTGCTCAGTGGGAGGAATGACACTGGCCGAGGGCAGGGCTTGGCTAGGTGGGCAGTAGCTAAAGTAGAAAGAATAGTGCTGGTCAGCAGTGAGGGCGGGAATCGTTTCTTTGAGAAGAATTGATGCCAGACTTGTCCCAAGGCATTGAAGATTGAAGATGTCCCTAGTTGTCCAACTTTCCTAAAATGCCTTTCGCTCCAGTTCTCCTCGCTCGTCCCTTGAGTGCTTTCTCTCACTTCCTGGCCGCTGCGATTTGCTGCAACTTCGTACAGAAGCTCATGAACCCGGGAAGAAATGTCCTGTGTGGTGATGGGCAACGCTGTTCACTTATAGATTCCAAAGTCAGAGAGGCGAGTCAAGGACAGGGTCCAGAGCCAGAAGCAAGAATATCTTATTTCTCCTGAAGCTTAGCCAGGAAATAGAGGCTTAACTTCTCAGGTGATGTGCTGAATATACAGGTTGTATGGAGGTATATACCTCATTTTAAGGAATTGGTCATCTTAAAGATGCCCCCAAAGAAACAAAAGGTTCACACCCTCTCTAAGGTGAGGTCCTAATGGCTCCCAAGTCCAGTCCGTTAGTCTAGTAGACTATGATAACGCTCTCTAAAATGGGATGATGTCGCTAATGTAGAGTCCAGAATTAGAATACATTGAATAAACAATTATGGCTAATGGGGCATATTCATTGAGAACAGCTCACCGGCCTCATTATAAAGCAAGCAGTCACTATTTTGAGCAAATTATTACTGCTCTTCCATATAAACGCCTCAAGTGCTAGGCGTTCATTTTAGCAGGACAAACTGTTGCTAAGACAGTGAAACATGTGCTCTTACCCCCCCCACTCCCCCCTACCCCTCCCCCCCCCCACCCCGCTTCTTGTGTCCTGCCTCTGGGACTGTGGTGTTCCCCGGAAATGGCAGTAAATTGAATTTTTACTACGAGTTTGTCTAGTTAGAATGCTGCTTATTATTATTATTATTCCCTCTTTTTTCACTTTTTGGGGGGAATGTTTTTAAGTTTTAAAAAATAAGATGTAGTTCCCATGTAGAGACTGTTTACTCAGAAGGAAAATAGATTTTTTAAAAACTTAAACACATCTCTACAGACAACATCATTCTAGCTGTTTTAAAATGTACAATTCAGTGTTAAGTTCATTCACAATGTTATGCAACTATCACCTGTATTCTTCCCAGAACTTTGTCAACCCACATAGAGACCTTCAACCCACAGGAGCCCTGCTGGCAGAGTGGGTAATGCCCGAGCAGCAGTTCAAAAGCATTCCAAGCTCCACGGAAGAAAGATGAGGCTTCCTCATCTCTCCCATGGAGAGTTGCAGTTACAGAAATCCACAGGGGCAGGTCTCTAATGTCCTAAAGGGTTGCTAGGGGTCAGAATCGACTCACTGGCACTGAGGGTATTTTTTCTACCCACTCAATTATCACTCTCCATTTTTCCTGCCCCTAGCCCTGGGAGGAAACTTGTCAGCTGTTCCTAAAGGTGTTCCTATTTTTGAAATTTTTTAAAAATAGAATTATACAATATGTGGATCTATTCACTTAGCATGTTTTCAAATTTTATCCACATTGAAGCATATGTCTCTACTGTATTCCTCTTTATGGCTGAATAATATCCATATGACCACATTTTACTGACTTACTTCTTCATCCATGAGTATTTAGACTGTTCCCAGCTTTTGTCTTATTTCAAATAGCTTTGCTATGGACACTCATATACAAGTGTCTTACAAACATAAGGACTTTGGTGGCACAGTGGTTCTACATTGGGCTGCAAGGCCAGCAGTTTGAAACCACCAGCTGCTCCATGGGAGAGAGATGGGCCTTTCTACTCATGAATAGCTGCGGTCTCAGAAACCCTCAGGGGCAGTTGTACCGTGTTCTGTAGGATCCCTGTGAGTCTGTATCAACGCGATGTCAGTGAATTTATGTAAACAGATATCTTCAATTCCCCTGGTTTTCTACCGAAAAAGCGACGATGGTAAATGTATGTTTAACTTGCTGAGGAATTGCCAAAGTCACCTTATTTTAAAAATAAGGGCTCTCCCAATAATAAATGGTTGGAGCCATACACTTTAGGCCTAACCAAAATGTTACGTTGGCAGCAAAATACTCAATTGTGTGTCATAAAATCTTAGAGCAACTTTTATTCCGAGCAGGTGAGTGTCACCTAATGGTCAGGCAAGCAGCCAGCACAAGCACAGATAGGAGGAAAAGGGGCAGCCCCAACAAATCTGATGCCTAGGCCACATGAAGTGGGTGACACCTCCTTCCCCTAACACAGATGTTCCCTGTACAAGACTTAGCAGAAAAGAACAAGAATGCCTATCTCGGCAGAGACAAATGTGTTCTGGAAGGTGCCAGTCCCTTCATTTGATTGGGTTCCTCTGTTAGAGGCGTGGCTCATCAACCTCTGCCTTTGTCCCCTGTGATGCAGGCGCCCTCGTGGACCAGGGTGTGTTCGAGGGATTGGCCCGGGACCATGTGCCGCAGCTCTACGACTGCATGCAGGACCTGGGGGTGATTTCCACCATCTCCCTGTCTTGGTTTCTCACGCTGTTTCTCAGCGTGATGCCCTTTGAAAGCGCGGTTGTGGTTGTCGACTGTTTCTTCTATGAAGGAATCAAAGTGATATTCCAGTTGGCCTTGGCTGTGTTGGACGCCAACGTGGACAAACTGTTAAACTGCAAGGATGACGGAGAGGCCATGACAGTTTTGGGAAGGTAGCTCTCAGCCCAGTTTTAAAATGCATCCTGTACTTTCCCTCTGCATTTTCTCCTGGGTTTCATAGTCATCCTGGTCCCTGTTTCCCTCCGGGAGTCAGGACTGACTCGCATTTTCATGTGCTTTTTATCTAGAAGTTAAGTGAGTGTTGTATTCTCCTGAGGTTCTGTAGACTTGTTTTTGGAGAAGACAGAGCTACCTGTATGGGGCATTCCGTATTCGTCTCCCGTGACTGCTGCCGCTCTTCTCCGCCCAGGTACTTAGACAGTGTGACCAACAGAGACAGCACGCTGCCTCCCATCCCTCACCTCCACTCCCTGCTCAGCGACGATGCGGAGCCCTACCCAGAGGTGGACATCTTCAGACTCATCAGAACCTCCTATGAGGTAGGTGAGGACATCCCAAGAGGACTGCAGGGCTCAGCTGGATGCGGGTCCGGCATCCCCCTCGTGGGAAATGGTTCTCCCATGACTGTGCCAGACACTTCTTACAGTCTGGGAGCCAGTTTCAGAAAGGAATCCACTATCTCCCAGTACCCAGTTCTTAGTCCCTGGTTTGGAATCAGGCCTGGACACTGACCAAGTCTAGGCGTTCCTGTCCCGGAGTATGGTGACGGTCAAGGGCATGACAAGCTCTGGTCCTCTTGCTCTTTGCTTTGCCCACCCGGGAGCCTGATCCTGGACAAACTCTGCTCCATTTCGGGCTGGGATGAGGCGGGGTTGGTGAGAGCCAGCACGGGCATGGTGACCTGTGCAGATCTGTTCACTTCCTGAGACGCAAGCACGGAGGTCTTCTCTGAAGCAGACACGCTGGTCCTGTTCCATCGCTGAAATCCAGAGTCCTAGCAATTCTGCAGAGCTGCCAGGCCTGGGCTGGGGTGGGAGTGAGGGTTGGCCCGGAGCTTGATCCAATGCTGGAGATGAGGCCACAGTGCCCAATGCTCCAGAGCATGTGGCAGTTTGTAGGAGACCCAGGGCTCTGAACCCATGAATGCCACATGGCTGCCCCATCTCCTGTTGCTTGGCTTGGCAATCCTTCATCAAATCAACCCTTTACAAGGAGAGAAGAGAAACACTCTGCTGAGCACCCCATGTGTCCTGTCGACTGCTAAGGGGCAGCCTTCTACCCAGCAGGGCGGAGAGGAGAGGAGGTCAGAAAAAGTCTCTTTTGGAGATGGAAATTTTTTTTTAGTATTGTAATATATTTATTTTAATTTTTAAATGCTGTGGGGCATTTTTAAATTGTTAAAAAGCAGGACATCTGGTCACCTTACTTTTAGACCCAGGTACCATTTATTCTTTCTGATAGTTGGGCACCATCACTACACTTTGCTGTAGCACCAGTATCTTCATGAGGGCAGGTATTGAGCAGGGCTGTGTCATAAGAATGAACTGTTCTTAGGTTAGGACGACAATGAAGAGTGAAAAACCACAAGGAGAGAGTATACCTGGCATTGTTTTCCTAATGGGATACATCTGATCTTGATTCTATCCAGACCATGTGCTATAGAAAATAAAACTTTTGATTCTGTCCTTTCAAGTTGTACAACATCCTTCAAAGACTACACCAGAAGGATCCAATTTGGAAACCCCACTATGTACTGGACTTTACCTCAAACTCACCTGTTGCAGATTCAAACCCTGGGCGGAAATGCCCTAATGTGAGAAGGAGCAGATGACTGCTACCTGAAGGTTATGGATTGGAGGTCATTGGACTTATGTTTGCATCTCTTACTTTGAGGGTGCCCAATGAATTGGGACTCACAACTACATATGTTTATTATTTTCATGCTCTCTCTTCCATAAAGGCATGTGTGCATCTAATAGTCATCTATCTTTGTGAATGAGTACTAGTGAAAGTTTTATCTCTGAACTTCATTGTTTGTAGTGTCTAGCCACTCAAGTTTTTTGTTTTTATTTGTTCCTATTTTTTATTTTTTGGCATCACTGCCCTGGTGGTGGGAGTAGGAGGCCCAGCCTTTGCTCCTGGGAGCTGGAATTGAACCTCCAACCCAGTGGGCCGCAGTCCCGCGCACAACCACTACGCCACCGGGGTTCAGCGCCACTCAAGTTTTTAATCTGTACAATTTAACTATCCATGCATGGTGGTCTAAAAATCTGTTCTGTATGTGTATAATCTCCTTTTCTCTAAGTGTTTTCAATTTTGTTCCACTGGCTAATTTGATGACACTGTCGATTGAATTACCTGTGCCTCATCCAGGTGAATGATAATGTTCTCCAATAAAATGGTAATGATGTTTCTGAAGTGAACCAGGGATCTAAACAATTCATAGGTAGATGAATGAATTTGGGGACCTAACTCTTGGTGGTATCGAGGAAAGGGATCTGGAAAGTGTTTACTACAGACCCTCCCTGGGTGACTGACACAATTAGGTCCTCAGTTTTTTGAAGTGACCATAATTTTAAAGGTGGAAGAAAGAACAGGGCATTTATAATCCTGAAACTGAATATGAGAGGCCTGATTCCCTCACTGATCATCCAAATAACTCATGCTTGAGTTCAGCTTCCTACATTTTACAGCGGAGGGAAGAATACCTGACCTGCCAGTGTGCTATCAAATGAATGATTTCTATGAAGGCACCCTGTAATCTTCACATATGTGGTCCTATCGCATTAGCTATCTCTATTTGTGAACAGATGGGTCTCATTATTGGGCCAGGTGGACGAGAACAATTCCTTGCTAATTAGAGCACTTTCTTTTAAAGTATGATTTTAAATCTACTGGTGATTATTTTAATATTTTCTCTTAAAATGGCCTTAGCTTTTACCCTAAAGTCTCATGCAAATGTGATCTGAGCAGAATTTTTGAAAATCAGTTTAGAGACTGATGTTTCACAGCTGTATCATAGTCCTACGGGTGATGTAAACCCTCTAGTTTTTTTGTTTTGTTTTTGGATTATTTTGTATCATTTTATTTATTTATTGATACGTTTGTCCCTACATTTTTAAAAATCATTTTATTGGGGGCTCACACATCGTTTCTCACAATACATAAATACATATATTGTGCCACGCTTCTTCACATGCCTACACCTGTCATCGCTCTCTGAACCTCCGACTTTCTTTCTGAGCCCCTGATATCAGCCTCCCATTCTTTCCCCTCCATCCTTGCTCCCCACTCTCCCACCAACTCTCAATACTCCATAAATTATTGTTTTGTCATAACTTACACTGCCCGATGTCTCCCCTCGCCCTCTCCCCCAGTGTCTGTCCCCCTCGGTAGGAGTTTATGTGTAGATCCCCGAAATTGGCTTCCCCTCTCTACCCCACTTTTTCTCCACCCATCCAGGAGCTTCACTCCTACTACTGGTCCCAAGGGGTTCATCTGTCTTGGGTTCCCCACATTTCCATCTCTCATCTCCACAGTAAGGTAGAACTGGGACCATGACAATTGGGGGGAGGAAGCCTTCAGGAACTAGAGGAAAGTTGTATGCTTCATGGCCACCTTACTAGCCTGTCTCCTTCCCATGACTGGAGGTGGAAATTTAGTGCTTATAAAAACAAGATGGGGTGGGGCTCCACAGCCCAGAATCTGAACGCTTCACTCCTAATGGAACAAAAACTGGAGTTTATTTTATTTTTTTACTGTCCTTTGACACTATGGAAATTAAAGCCAAATCATTTGTAGTTATATTTTAAAATCACAGATGTGATGCATGCCTGTAGTGCACTTGCAGAAACTGTAGAAAACTGTGATGAAAACCATAAACAGTATCGATGAGCATTTCATCATATTTCTCTTCAAGTATTTTTCTCATATATGCAATGTACATTGAAAATGTGAAGTTCTAATAAATACAGCTTTGTAGCATTATTTTTCAGTTAAAATAGCCCAGAAGTATTTTCCAGTGCATTAAATGTTGTTTGAAGATATGATGTTAGTAGCTTCTTAGTATCCTGTTTTAATGTACTCCTAAAAATTATTTAACCTAACAGTTCCTTTGTGTTAGATGTACTCGGTATTTTCAAATACTTCCAAATTTTCAATTTTATTTGACATTCTGTGATAAGTTTGTAAACAAGCATCAAAACTCTGATTATTGTCCCAGAGTTCTAAGAATGATTTACAGCAATAGATCCAAACTATGGATCTATCATGTTCCTGACACATGCTGGAAATTCCATAAAGGCTGCTCCAATTTATATTTTCACTAGGAGAGTCTGAAAATGGCTGTTTTACTTCATTCTCTCTGCAGGATTATTCTTATGTGTTTTTAATCCTGGCTCTAGGAGCTTCAGATAATACTCTATCAGAAATTCTATATGATAATTCTTCCAGAGGGAGAGTCCAGGGGGTTACAAACAGCAGTTACCATTATGCTTGCAGGGTTGTTTTTCTAAAGGCAACCCCAAGACCTTGATTGTTAAGAGAATTCTGGATCTAAGATATAAAATTTACTGTAAGGAAATGTGGGCTTTGTTCTCAGTCAATCGATAGCCGGGATGCTGCTAAGCTCAGCGCTTTGTTTGTTGTAACAGGAGGAGAAGAGCTTGGAGAGCAGCCTGCGTTCCGCTTACAGGCCGTCTGGCTGTGTTTTCATGGCGATCCTTAGGCAGCCAAACATCCCATGACCGTTGCCTTTGTCTGCCTTTTTGATCTCAGCTCCTATCTGACCTTTGTTGCATCAACACCACCATAGCACCAGTGCATCAACATCATCCTACTCCCCTTTCCTGGGGCTTTCCATTTCCTTGTTGATCAATCCAAAGAGAGCACCAAGAACTCCTATCTCCCACCCTTCTGGAGCCCTGGCAGTCCTGTGACTGGGTGCTGGGGTGCTAACCATATAATCAGCCATTTCAACCCATCCCTCATTCTGCAGGAGAAAGAGAAGGCCGTCTGCTCTGGTCCAGATTTGAAGTCTTGGGCACTTACTTAGTGTCCTCACATCAGAATCAACTTGATGACAGCAGAGCAGACCTGTAGGTCAGAGTAGAAAGGCTCCATTGCGTTTGTGCAGACTGTACATCTTTACAGGAACAGCCAGCCTCGGCGTTTCCCCAAGGAGCATCTGGTGAGTTTGAACTAGCGACCCTGTGGTTACCAACCCCGTGCCTAATCCACTGTTGTTGGTTCTCAGTTCTGACTGTGCACTAAAATTGCCTGCAAAGCTTTTAAAGCTATAAATTCCCAGGCACCATGCCAGACTAATTAAAGCTAAATCTCTGGGCATGTGGCCCAAGCATTTAAAATAAATAAATAAATAAAGTTCTTCCCTAGATGGTTCCAGCGCCGAGGTCATCAAAAGCTTGACCTTGATCCTAGGGGCAGGTGAGAGCAGGAAAGCTCCACCTTAAGGCTGAGCGGGGCCTCTGATGGCAACTGGACTGAGGCTGGTCTGACTGGTATTCTGAGGTTTAAAGCACCTATCTACTATTTGTGCTTCAGGATGAGCTCTGAAAACAAAAATTGGAAACAAAATTCATCAAGCACTTCTGCTTTTGTGATCTGATCAAGATGCCAGAAGATATTGGTCAGTGCTAGCCTGATGAACAGAGATGGGAGCATGGCTTTCTAAATGGCCCGAGGGCAACCGTCCTCATGGTAAATTATGATTCTGGAGAAGAAATGCAAATTCCCCATCCGGGATCCAATGGGTAGGAACCTGTGTGAAGTCGGGGTTTGAATCCACCCAGAGCCCTCATGGGAAAAGAGTCACAGTCCTGACAAGCCATGCCATGTGGCAGGATACTTCTGCTCTGGAATGCACGGGGCCCCAGGAGTCAGATCCACTCCACAGGGGCTGCTTTGGCTTTTTATGGGGTGTGGGAGACCTGATCCCAGCCTGGAAATTAGACTCATAGAAGTGACGGAGTCCTTGGAGCTCATGCTCTTCAGTGGGTTAGACTAGAACTGTGCTTCGTCATAGGGTTTTAAGTGGCTGCTTTCTTATGAAATTAAAACCACCAGGCCTTTCTTCAATGACAGCTCCGAGTGAATTCAAACCACAAGCTCTTTGGTTTTGCTGAGTACTGAATTACTGGTGCCCTCCCAGGAAGACGCTGGAAGGCACTCCCCATCTCCATTAAGTCAACTCTGATACACAGCTACCGTGGAAGACAGAACAGAACTATTTTGCAGTGTTTCCAAGGCTGAAATCATTCCAGAAGCAGATTCTCACATCTTCTGCCCAGAAAATGTCTGGTGGTTCAAACCACTGACCTTCTGATGAGCAGCTGAGAGCTTCCCCACTTCATCCCTGGGCCCCCTTTCTGGAAAGCACTAAAATCAATCCTTGGCCCTGGAGTTGGCTTCAATTGATGTCATCCTTGGAGGGCGCGGTGGAACATCTCCTTCAGAAGTTCCACGAATACAGAGAAGCAAACTTGCCATACATGTGTCTGTATATACAGCTAATGAACCACAAAGAGTGGTCTGTTCAGAAGGCCAGGCAATTGTGAAAGTTCAGAGGCGTGTACGACCCATATGTGATGACAGTCATGGCTGCTGCTCATTGAGAGCCTGCCATGTGTGCGGCTTCGTGCTGGGGGCTTCACAGACAGCCCAGCCAGGGAAATGTTAATCCAGCCCAAGTTACAATGTCGGTCAAGAGAGGCTGAGCAAACTGTCCCAAGGCAGACAGCTTGAAAGTAGCAAAGTCTGGATCCAAAGAGGAGCTTTCTGGCATCAAAGAAGCCCAAGCAGAGGGGTGTGTCAGGGTAGCATGACGATGGAATCCGAGATGAGCACAGAGATCAGTTGGGGAAGGAGCAGATGGTTGCTCAGGAGACTTGAAACCACTAACTAAATTACAAACCACCCAACACCCATTGGAAACTGAGAGGCAAATTGTTCTGGAAGAACTTTTTTTCTGCTCTCTGTGTGTCGGTGAATATAGAAAAATAAGAAGCACCTCTTTGGGATGCTGCAAACATTTTATTTTGTTTGTTTCTGTTTTTTAGGGGGCATCACTGCCCTCCGGTGGTTGTGGAAGCTACCCAGCCTAGCTCCTGCAGAGCCACCACTGGATTTGAACTGCCAAGCCCGCCACAGTCCCACACTCAACCACTACACCACTGGGGCCCAGCCCTGCTGTAAACATTTTAGACACTTTGTATGTGTGTCAGCATAAAGCTGTGCTCCACAGGTTTCCCGTGGCTGCCACTGACCAAAATATTGTAGGTTCAAGTCCACACAGAGCTGCTTCAGTAGAAAGGCTTGGTGATCCAATTCCAAAATAACGTCACCAATAACAGAAGTTGAGATTCACTAGTTTCTATGAAATCTGGGCCTTGTCTCTCCAGTGAGCAATGAAATCATGCCTTTTCTGCCATGCCCAGCTCCCTTTTTCACAGGCTGAATTTTACCTTCAACAATGCTTATTTGTAGCCAAGATTCTAAGACAGAGTCACAAAAGGACAAGTGGACAAGGGGTTAAGATAGGAGGGGAGGGGAATCCTTAATCCTGGAGAGCAAAAACCTCCTAGACCCTTGCCACCTGGAATGGGGATTCATTTTGCTAGGCTTTTTTTTTTTTTAATTTTTCTTTGAATTGCCTTAATTTTTAAAATGTTACCTGAGGCCAAGCAAACACACTGTGACAGTTTAGCCTCCTGGCTGCCCGTCTGTGATCTCTTACTGAGAGTAAGCTTTAAAGTAAACTCCAGGTAACAACTGTCATGCCAGTTGACATTGCATTGCCTAATCAGATTGAATGCTAGACAGCCAGGTATTCAGATGTATGAAGAAACCTCGTTAACAGACAGGAGAACGACAGAGGATTGGGGGGCAGGAGGGTGCACAGGACGGTCACGTGTTGAAGAACTTGCCCAAGTTAGTGTGTTGAAATGGGATTTAAAAGTTAGGTCTAGGGCTTGAGCCCTGGTGGCATAGTGGTTGTGTGCGGGACTGCGGCACAAATCCAGCTCAAATCCAGCAGAAGCTCTCCAGGAGTAAGGCTGGGACTCCTACTCTCACCAGAGGACAGTGATGTCACGCCCTCCCCCCCCAAAAAAGTTGGATTTATCTAACTTTAATGTGCTTTTGGGGAGAGAATCACTGCCCTCTGGTAATCGTGGGAGCTACCCAGCGCTGCTCCTGAGAGGCCACCACTGGAGTTGAACTGCCAGGCCTGCAGCCTCAGTCCTGCACTCAACCACTTACGCCATCAGGGCAGAGCCCTTAATGCGCTTTTTGTGATCTATTTTTATCTCTTCACCAGCATATTCAAACCAAAAGTTATATTTTGTCAATATGCATTTCCAATGAAACTGTCAAAAAATGGTTTGGGTAACATGCACATGTTCTTTAAAGACACCGTGTTTGGGGCGGTCCAGGGAGACCCTCAGTGACTGGATGGACATGTACTATCCATAGTGGTGAATCCATACACAGTGGTGATCATGGAGACGGTACAGGAATGGACAGTGTTTTATTCTGTGATGCACATGGCGTGTGGTGTGTGTGTGTGCTTTACAAAACCTCCATATTATGTGGTGGCTCCCATCAAAAGAGATGGGCACTTGGAACAGCATATGTTCAGGTTCCCAAATATAGTCCTGCTTTCTGAAAAAAGACTTATTAACATGGATGAGGATATTATTGTGAACTGATGCTTCTTTAAAAATGACAGTGCCATTCTTTAAAAAAAAAAAAAAAAAACTAGCTGCCACTGACCTAATTCTGCCTAATGGCAGCCCAATAGGACAGTGGAGAACTACCCCTATGGCTTTCCACGAGTGTAACTCTATGAAATTAAAAAACTCAGCCTTTCTTCCGCATGGAAAAGAAGGCAGTTTATTCGGTGAACCATGGGGTGCCATTGAAAAAAGTCACACTGACTTCATATCCTGGTCTCTCCTTTCTCTCTCTCCTGACTCCTCTGCCCTTCTCACCTTACTTCCTTCTGAAAATCTACCCCCACAAGCACAGTCTACCAACAGGCAGGGTGGGATTTGGGAGGAAATGCTTTTGTATGGTGTCTGAGAATCCTTCTCCCACCTCTTGGTCTCTATCTCCCATAACGATGGGAAACAAAACCTTTCTCTTTCATTGAATGGATTCCTACCCATCGGCCTCCCAAGGCTGTAAATCTTCCTAGGAGCAGATAGCCCCAACTTTCTCCCTTGTATCAACTGGTAAGTTTGAACCGGAGACCTTGCAGTCAGTAGTCCAACACTTATCCAGCAACCTTGCCAGAGCTTCTCAACTCCAGGAGGGAGCTTCAAAAAGTTCACGGGGAAAATGGAATTTTCCATGAACTTTAAGGAATGTTTGTCCCAAGAATAATATTCACCTAGTTTCTCCTCCCTCCTGCCACCCATTCTTCAGAGGCAGAACTGGCAAAGTCTTATTCACGCGGCAGTAGGAAAATCATATTATAAGGAGCTCAGGGGCAGGGCCATGAGGAGTGGGAGCCAGGCTACCAAGAGAGTGGGAGATGGGGTGGGCACAGATCAGAGAGCAGAACCTGGCCAGGGGGGCACCCAACTCAGATGCCATCACTGGGCGCTCTCCCTGAGCCACTGTGGGAGCCCGAGGCCAGCCCCAGGCAGGATCGGCAGAGAGGCTCAGTCAGCACAGCCAAGAGCTGGATGTCTATGAAGGCTCTGGCCCTGCATGCCTCCAAGAAATTGCCTGTCCACCTTGGACTGAAGACCGACCTGTCCCATGTCAGTTGGGTGAACTCCTTGCATATGCACCCCACATCCTGTCCAAACACCTAGAGGAGCGGGGGAGACAGCGATTTCTGAAAGTGGGCATGAATCATCATCAGGTCAAGGGTGCCACCAGGCTGGTCCATGGTGGAGGGCTGAGATGTCAGGGGTGCAGGAGGCGGCTTGGCTCAACTGTGACAGAACAGAGCTAGTGGGATGGGCTCATGCTTTCACTGGTTGGCAGGAGACAGCTTGGCCAGCATGGCAGTTGACAGGCTCCTGGCCCTCCTTCAGGCCAGGGAGCATGTGCCAGAGAGCAGCCCTACTGTGCACCCACCGCATCCCGCAGAGCCAGCAGGAGGAGTCTGCAGGGGAACAGATCTCGCTCTGCTTGCACATGACCAGGTTGCTGGCATGCAGACAGTGGCATGTCACCCAGAGCACCCAGGCCACCAGACTGGACTTAGGTGGCTTTGGGGGTCACCACCTCTAGGATCAAGCTAGTGCTGCCACTGGGTGAGGCACAGAGGGAGCCCTTTGTACCACCGCTGTCTACCTGGGCTACCAGCATGGGCTTGGTCTCCTTGGATCCTTGTGAGGTCGAAGGAGCTGATGGGGGCTTTCTGATAAAAGAAAAGACTCTACATTCTGAGTGGAGCCCGCCTGGTCCTCGGGCCAATGGTCTGCATCCTGGAGAACCACAAGTGAAGAGTTCCTCTGAGCAGAATCGGGCCGATTGAGTATTCCTTAAAAAGAAATGAGTCCTGGATCCTAGGAATGATGTCTTTTTGTTCGGTGCATTTCTGTGTGGTGGGCAGACAGCATTTAAATATTTAAAATCTTCTCTGGAGAATGTAGAAAGGCAAACAAAGCCTCCTGGACCTGATGGAGCTTCGCCCCCTTTGTCTTTTTATTTTTTTTTTCCCTAATCTGTCTTCCAGGCAACACACTAGCAAACTTTGAAAGATAAAGTAGTCCACAGAGAGGCTGCCCAGCAGAGATGGAGGACCTTCTGCCACTCTGGAACAATGGTGGGAGGCCGACAGGCTAGAGAATTGAGCTGGGCCATGTGGGGCAGAGTCATCTCCACCGCCTTTCCTTCAGCCACTTGCCCTGCATCCCAAGGCTGTGTGAGTGCGAAGGGAAGCATCAGGCAGGCATGAAGAGGTGTGTCAGGATTCAGGGCAGCAAAGCAGCCAAAGAAGAACTGCCTGCTTTGAAAATAATCCCTCTGATCCTAAATGGGAGGTTGGGTATGACACTGGCATTGCTGGTAAGAGATGTCCTTGAATCCCCTGTAGCTCACCCACCCCACATCCAACAGGGACCATCCTGGGCCATCCTTGCCCTCATCTTATGTTGACCTGTCATTAGGGCCACCCTGCCTATTCATCTTGTTGAGGTTCTTCTGACTTTACAAGGCATGATGTCCTCCCCCAGGGACTGGCTCCTCCTGATGACATGCCCAAAGTACATGAGATGAAAGTTGGCTGTCCTCGATTCTAAGGAACAGGCTGGCTGTCCTTTCAAGATCAATCTGTTTGTGCTGCAGGGAATGTTTGGTGTACTCAGTCTTCTCCACCAGCACCATGCTTCTATGCCTCAGTTCTTCTCCTGTCCTTTCGGCTCCTTCTCCAGCTTTCACACAAGCCAGAGAAGATTGAAAGTGCCAAAAAAAAAAAAAAAAAAAGAACCTATGAAATAAAAGAAAGAAAGCACTGTGGCCTATGTCAAGATCGCCTTCACCTTCAAAGTGACACCTTTGCTTTTAAAGAAAGTGATTATTGACAGATGACTTGTTCAGTGTGATACATGACCTGGTTTTCTGACTGCTGCTTCCACAGAGGTTCATGGTGGCCCCAAGTAAAATGAAATCCTTGACAACTTCCTCCTTTCTCTTGGATGCTGTTGCTGAGTGGCCCAACTGTGAGGATTTTGTTTTCCTTATGTTGAAGCATGATTCCACATATACACCGTGCTCAGTAAAGGTGAGGAGCAGAGAGAAAAAACAAAGGCAGTTAAAGAGATGAATGGGTCCAGTGGCTACAGCCGTGGGCTCAGACACAGGAATGATTGTCAGGATGGCACAGGACCAGGCACTGTTCCGTTCTGTCGTGCAGAGGGTCGCCGTGGGTCAGAACCAACTCAATAGCCCCTTATGACCGCAGCATGATCTGGGTGAAAGGTGGCAGTGTTTGATCTGTACCAGGAAGTCCTCTTCTCTCAGCAAGCAGGTAAAGTCTACAGCCAGGTCTGTCTGTGAGCCTTCCTCAATCCTCATGCCAGTTTCTTCTTCATGACGTCTAACTTTTCAATTGTGTGTGGCGCATTTTAAATGGGAGCATTAGGGGAAACAAACAAGCAAGCATAGAAATGTTCAGATGAAATCTAAGCTGGAGAAGAAAAGCTAAAGAAAACGGACGGTAGTCTCATTGGTAGTTTTAAAAGGGGGACATTGTAGAAAGTTTAAGTCATTTGGGGCTTCCCATCACTGAATTCAATGCGCAGTGGCTGAGAGAGGTGATTGCATGCAGCCTTTGCTCTGGTTTGGGGGACAGGAAGTCCTGTGCCAATCTTTGTTGGCCCTGTGTTTCAGGATTCCATTGTCACAATTCCTCCACATGAGATTGGTCCCACTTCAACTCACGTCCCAGTGGCCAGGATCTAGTCCTCAGGCCAATCTGGCTAGTTACATGCATATCTTTTTGTAAATATAGCTAGATAAACACACCACTTTTCTCTGACTTTGCATGCGTAGACTTGGAGACAATGTAAGGAAGAAAGGAAGAGAAAGATAATGGCATTTTTCTCAGACCCTTGTGAAACTCCCTCATCTGTAGGACTGCAATTTCTTGGCCTTCATTATGCCAGATACCTGTTCAGATTCAGTATCTATTGTCAGACAGATTTACAAAATGATTGAACAAATTGCGATTTCTGCCAGCAGTCCGTGAGAGTACTGGTTGGTAGCACCCCATCCTTGCCAACATCTGGATGTGTGAGTCATTGAACCATTGCTGTCAATGTGCTAGGGTTCCTCTGCGTTAGGGTTCATGTTTTAAGCTGAGTTCCTTATTTCCTTTTTCTATGTTTGCCTTCAGTGTCACTCAGAGAGATGAAACACATACGCCCTTTCTCTGCCTTCAGATGGCTGTTGTGAGGGGTGCCCTGGACTCAGCGCTGATGCCCAGGGGCGCTGCTTACAACAGAATAAACCACTGCCCCATTCCTCCTGGTTGCACCATTTGAGTATTTTGTAGCCTCTATGTCCGTCCGTCCATCCCACTGAGGGCTGTCCTCTTTTTCACTGACCCTCCAGTCTACCAGGCATGATATCCGGCCTTCAGAAAGGAAGTTTCCCTTAATTTTTGAAATTGAGTTCGACAAACAACTTCGTCTGCATTAAGTATTTCGGAGTTTGAGGAGAAAGTGTCTGCCAGCCAGAGACACTCGTATTGATTTCTGGAGCCAGAGGACAATGGCTATTGAATTAGAGATGAGAAGGAGGGAGCCCCATACTCCACTGCTTCCCGTTGTTTCCCAGACTGAGGTTTAGCCTTTCGTCTTGTGAAAAACACTGCTTCCTTTCTTATTGGCTTTCTTGCATGAATGGCCTTTACAGCCTTACGTAACCATCCCTCTCCTCCCCTCCCCCCCTCCAACCTTCTTGGATCCATATGTATGTATATACTTAAGGAAGACCCTGTGGGTTTTTTTTGAAATATAGTCCAGCTGCTAAGATGCATGAGAACCCCGCTTCCATAAATAAGGGAGTCGTCTAGAATGCCCTCCCCATGGCAGACCTTCTCGTGTGCAGTCAGGATGGCATCCCCTCTGGTTCTTTTGACAAAAGGTGCGCACTCGTGAATTTTGTATCTTTTTTCAGACACGCTGCTATTGTTTCATTTCAGAAATTTGGAACCATCCGGGCAGATTTGATTGAGCAGATGCGATTCAAACAGAGGCTGAAGGTGATCCAGACACTGGAAGACACCACCAAGCGGAACGTAGTGAGTTTTTAGGGAACCAGCAAGTGGCTTGTTGCCTCCATCCCTCCGCCTCCACCTACTGGCTCATGAATTCTTCTGGGCAGAACCTGAGACGGTCTGCAGGAAGATCACAGCCACCTCCCCCAGAGGGCCCCCTGTGAGTTTGGGGAATTCTCTGTGTTCCTGCTTTTACAGGTGCGCACCATTGTGACTGAAACGTCCTTTTCCATCGACGAGCTGGAAGAACTCTACGCTCTATTCAAGGTATCTGTAAGCCTGAGCACATAGACACTCAAGGAAGCCTCTTCTGTAGTTTGATTTGTCTTTCTCTTTCTGTAAGGGTAGTGTGAGGTATTCACGTGCATAAAGATGAAGATAGAGCTGGAAATCCCAAACTGAAGGGCTTACTATGAAAAATAAATGTATTTTTATAATTAAGGACTAAGATGTTTGCTCTGCTTCAACCCACTGAAATTGTAATTGTTTCCTTGAATCTAAGAAAATGCAATATTACTTTATAGAACTCACTGTCATAATGTAAATTAAGTTCAAAATTATTATAAGTGGTCACTTCCTATACTAAGCTGAATAAGTCAGTGTCACTGAATCAATTCTGACTCCTTGGCCCTAAGGAGGACTTCCAAAGCTAAGAATCTTAAAAAAAGAAAGAAAGAAAGAAAGAAACTGTGAATCTTTCAGGCTCAGTCAACCTCGTCTTTCTCCCCTGGAGCAGTTAATGGATTTGAACTACCAGCCTTGTGGTTAGGAGCCCATTGCTTAACTCTCAGTGAAAACAGGGTTTCCTGTGTTATCACATTTAGAGGAAGATAATATGCAGCTAACTAAATTAAGTATAGGACTATTGGAATGTTTCAGGGGAACTGGATTGGCCTTGCTTTCTATTTTAGAATTTAGCCTCTCATAATTTTGATTCTTAAAAAAAAATTTGATTCTTAGCAAGAAAGCATCATGTTAGTGGATAAGATCATGCATACTGTTTTATTCTAGAAAAATACTTTTGTCATAAGTATGCTATAAATGTCTGGGGGAAACACAAGAAAATGAAACACTGCCCAGCCCTGTACCATCCTCCATTGTTCCTATGTTGGAGTCCACTCTTACAGCCACTGTGTCAGTCTGTCTTGCTGAGGGCCCTCCTCTCTCACTGTCCCTCTGGTTTAGCCAGCAGGATACCCTTCTTCACGACTGGTCTCTCCTGACAACTTGTCTCAGATGTGGGGGATGAATCCTGACGACCCTTGCCTCTAACAGCATCCTGGCTCTACTTCTTCCTAGACAAATATACTTGTGCTCAACTTATACATGGGTCAAGGGCCAGTTGGATTAAGCTACATACAAAGTCAGCAGTTCAAATCCTGAGTCATTTCATGGGAGAAAAATGAGGCTATCTGTTCCTGTAAAGATGACAGCCTAGGAAACCACGGGGGACTGTTATACTCTGCTGCACCTAAACCATCACAATGGAGGAAGAAGGGCCTGGGGTGGGAGAACCATCTTTACAGAGGGTTTTAAAAAAATAAATTTCAAAATAAAGCAGCTCAATGGTACACAGTAACATAACATTCTCAAAGAACAGAAGGAAAAGTCTCCCAGCAGGTAGCTTTGTCTTTATGTATGTGAGATGAGCTTTCTGTGGCTTCGGTGACTGGGCCAGGCAGGGGCTATGCAGAAAGATGGGTCACTAAACTGGGAGTCAGAAAAGCTAACGCCTCATCGTGATTCTGCGCTCACAAACGGGCTGGGTGACCTTGACTAAGATGCCCTAAAGTACAGAACCGTTTCAGGTGAACTCTTAGGTTTTTGAAATATACCATACTTTTTAAAAAAATGTGTTCCTCACCATGGGAATGTTTCTTAAACTGCATGTGAGTCTGTTTAAGGGGGAGAAAGGGAGGCTCTTTCCCTGTCTTTCTTTACCTGCCTCCAGTCACCAAACCCCATCCTTTTTGCCAGATGAGAACTGCAGAAACTTCTGGCATGGAGTGGATGGGCAGGTGGCAATAAATGCACAGTGTAGCAGAATAACAAGACCACAGTGGGAGTTTGAGGGATGGGGTGCCAAAGACTGGAGCACACAAGTCGACTTAAAGCCCAGGGAATGCACACAGGGTGACCAAGAGTCGTTCCCCAAATCTCCTGCTCCGGCAGTGTGACAGAGTCCCCCTCATCGTCGTCCTCTTCTTTGGTTTCTCAGGCAGAACATCTGACCAGCTGCTACTGGGGTGGGAGCAGCAATGCGTTGGACCGACACGACCCCAGCCTGCCTTACCTAGAACAGTATCGCATCGACTTTGAACAATTCAAGGGCATGTTTGCCCTGCTCTTCCCTTGGGCATGCGGAGCCCATTCTGATGTGCTGGCCTCTCGCCTCTTCCAGCTGCTGGATGAAAATGGAGACTCGCTGATTAACTTCCGAGAGTTTGTCTCTGGGCTAAGTAAGGACCAAGTGTTATCTGCGAGAGTCCGGGGAACAGGAGACAGTGGAGGGAGGGGGGCACAGGCAGAGGTCACCTTGGTGATCAGCAGGGCTGCCCCCACACGGCCTCAGCCTGTACTGCCTTAGAACACTGGGTGGAGAGGGCAGCAAACTACATACCAAGGTTTGCAGACTGTAAGATTGACTTTCACTTTAAGGACAAATTATAGGAACAAACCGTTAAATACCCCTATGCTAGTTAAAAGTACATCAACCGAGAATCTGCAGGATAGTAAATTGCTAAGTTAGACTAAGCACTGAAACCATAAACCAGAAAAACTTTACAAGAAGCAAAAGAAATGCTTGAGTAGATTGACTTTTCTTTTAAAGAATATATGTATTTATATATACGGAGAGAGGTGGTAGTGGGGAGATCAAGATAAGACATTGACTAGATGGGCTGCCCAAGACCTTTAAAGTGGTAAAGAGCCAAGATGTCACTTTGAAAGACTAGGTGCTTCCGAAAGGCCATGATCTTGCCAGGCACTCGTATGCATTCACAGCTGGACCATGAATAAGAAAACTGCAGAAGAGTCAATGCCTTGGAATTGTGGTCTTGGCTAACAGGATTGAATAGACCAGGCCCTGCCCAAACAATCACCCCATCGATCTCAGAAAAAGGGCAACCTGACAGAGCCTTTTAAGCAAGGGTGATGAAAGTTTGTCTCACGTACTTGGGACTTGTCCTCGAAGGAGGAGACGATTCATGGTAGATGATTGGCAAAAAAATTAAAAAAGGAAACCCCTCAGTGAGATGGCTTTGACACAGTGGTTAGGACATTGAACTCAACAGAGGAACAGTTGTAAGGGTGGCGCAGGACCAGGCAGGGTTTTATTGACCCTGCACAAGAGCACTCTGAATCGGAACTGACCCAAGATCACACTGCTCCTGCATCGAACATGTCATAATAATACACAGTGCTTTCCACGTTGGGCTAAAAAGCCATAGCAGCTGTGCAATGACACCCTCTAGCCCCCCAAGTAAAGGTTCCAACAGAGAGTCCAAAGGGTTCCCTAAAATTAGATGATATCTAAAGGACGTTCAAAAAAGTCCCAAACCAAACTCAGTGCCATTCAGCTGATGCCAACACATAGCGACTCTGTAGGCCAGGGCAGAATTGCTGCCCCTCCCCCACCCCCACCCCTGAGTTTCTGAGCCCTGTCTTCCTCCTAAAGAGCAGCTAGCTGGGTGACTTCGAACTACTGACCTTGAGATTTGCAGCCCAAACACGTAACCACTGAAACACAAGGGCTTCTTATTGGCCAGATGAAAATGGTGTTTAAAAAAAAAAAAGTCAAGCTCATTATTTTCTATAAAACCTTTGTGAATCTGCTTCAAATATTGAAGGCACAGTAGAGCTAGCACGTGTTGAGCCCAGACCTTGCCCATTCTGGGTGTTTTAAAATGTGCATTCTATCCTCTAATCCAAATAGCAACCACAATAATGATAGGTGGGACTTGGGCAGCATGTGTTCTGTCACATGATCTGCTCTCAGACCTTATGTAAACTTAGCTTGGTAAGTACAAGTCTGTCGGCCTCTTCTCAGGAGAATGCTGAGGCTCTCTGCCCCTGCTATAGTTCATTAAAGTGGGAACACTGAGATTGGAGGCCCACTGGAGATTTGTCTTGGTAGCCTTTGTCACCTCCCTCCTTATTCTAATTATGCCCATTTTCAACTAAAGGTGGGAGTTGCAAAGCAAGTTCTGTGATTTGCTAGGGCATTGGTAGTTCACCAGTCAATAAATATGCTTTTGAACTGAATGGAAAGGCGGTTTAGCATATGGCAGTACCAGGACTTAACTGGAGGCTGAATTTCATGAAGGTTCCTTCTGCTCTCACTACTCCATGCTGAGGACAGCAAAAATGAATTTTTTTAAGGGCCTCTGGTGCAGAATGGGCTGTGTTCATTTGCTAACCACAGGGTCAGTGGTTTCAAACCTAGAAGCCACTGCTCACTAGAAAGATGACTTTCTTCTCCTGTGAAGACATACCACCTCATAACCCCACAGGGGCAGTTCTCCTCAGTCCTATTGGGTTGCTGTGAGTCGGAATAGATTCCATGGCAGAGTGAGTGACTCCTTGTTACTGAGGTAACTGGTACAGAAATACCTCCTCCTTACTAAAACTAATAGTAAAACAATCTAGACAGAGTTGAAGGCTGCTTTGGCCTTATTTTAATTTTTTTCTGTCCCCAAAGTAATCACTGCTCTCAAAGAATCCTTTACAATATAATCTTTAGATTAGAATAAAAACATTTAAAAACCATTGTCAGAGTTGTTAAGAATAAGGAGGAAGGGGGCGTGGGGAGATATAAGTCTTGCGTGTAGAAAGAGGCAAAAATAAATAGGAATGATTTCAGCTACTTTCACTCAGATAGCATACCAAGTACAAGACCTGCAGCAAGCAGTGGTGGTTCGGTGGTGGAGTGCTCGCCTTCCACGAGGGAGATCCTGGTTGGATTCCCAGTCAGTGGACCTCTTCTGCAGCTACCACCTGCTCGTCACTGTAGTGCGTGTTATCGGACTGCTACATTGGTTTACGCAGGCTCTGAGGAATGGGCTGGAAATTGACTTCTGAAAACTAGCCAAGGAGGACCCTCTGGATCCCAAGGGCCTGATTCGTAACCCAGGAAGCAGTCCCTTCCATTGTGCGTGGGGTCCTGCTTCACAGTGCATTGGGGGGGTGGGGGGGGGCACTCCATGGCATTACAGTACTGCAACAGCCTGAGGTCCTTTCCCAAACGCAAGGGGATGTGACCTCTGTCACATCACAAGTTGTTTTCCACTTTTAAAATGAAACCTTCCCTGGGAGATTTCTGGACTGGGAGGGATTACCGGCCCACCCAGAGTACTTGATGCGGCTATTTCTGTGACATGTAGGTGCCGCGTGTCATGGAGATCTCACAGAGAAACTCAAACTCCTGTACAAGATGCACGTCTTGCCTGGTAAGTGAGCTCCCAGGGCAGTGTATGTGCTCCCAGCCAGGAGCCAGCTGGAAACCTCTGTTGGCACCTCTGGTGGTCCACAGACCCTCAGACAGAGTGAATCCCATCCTGACTGGTCACACCATTTCTCTGAACCAGGGTGTGCTGGAGTCTTGACTGGGGATTCTCCTCCCATTTGAGATAGGAGCCAAGGTAACAGGGAAGAGCAGACATCTGCATGGAGAAGAATAAATAGTTCTCGGCAACCCATAGAGATAAAACTTTTGAGGGAAGTGTAGGAGATTCTGCGATTGTGAGTGGCCATGGGGCAGGGGAGAGGAGGGTAGGGCTCAGTTCTAGCATGGACAGATCAAGTGGGAAGGTGTGGACATTTCCGGTGGCAAGAGTGTTTAGTTTTAAACATGGTTGGCTTTCAGTTAAGCTAGTCGATAAATACCTGTTATTGAACTGAAAGGCACAGCTTAGTACATGATATAAATACATGCTAGAAATATGAGGGACCACTAAGATAAATGAATACATAAAGAAATAGGGAATTAGCACTAAAAATAATCTGAGTAGAGTAAAACCATATAAATGGATTGAGTAATTCTACTCTGCACATATGGGATCATCTTCAGTCAGAATCACCTCAATTGCAGCTAACAAAAAAGTCTGGATTGGGAATTGTGTTTGTACCATAGAGATTCCTGCAATTTGGCCTATAAAACACTATTCCATGGGATTTTTAAAATTCTCCAGAAATGGAAAATTCAAGGGGTGTTACTTGGGATAATTAAAAAGGAAGTTGGAATGTGGATTGAAGCCAAGAGCGCCTCCCCCCTTATTTCTAAGGTTTCAGAAGCAGTAGCAGTCAAGGACCCTCAAGGTATGAGCCTGTCCCACCTTAGTAACAGTAACGTCTCATCATCCTCTGGTCTCATTTTTTAAAAAGATAATTAAAGCACACTTTCATTGAGTCGTGGTTCTGCCTATATGAGAAAGAATTATCTTCCTCCTTCTCGCTAGAGTCATCCTCTGATCAAGATGAGCCAGATTCTGCTTTTGAAGCAACTCAATACTTCTTTGAAGATATCACCCCAGAATGTACACATGGTAAGTGGCATTTCTCATCAAAGGCACTGTAGTTCTTTTCTCCACAGCTTTCTATGGCAGGAGGACTTGCTTCTAAATTTAGTTAGTTAATGAAGTATGTGAATAGAGTAATCTCATATATTACGGTCTAAGCCTCAAAGGTTTACTGTCTGCCCCTTGAACAAAAAGTGCATCTACCCTTGCTCTCGAGGAATGATGAGCAGTACTGTTTGTATCTGCAAATACTAGGTCTTGCACCATTTGTCTCTCTGATCTGGAGTAATCTCACTCAGTTTGCTACTACAGTCAGTGATTTACATTGTGATTAGGGCAACTTTGTGTCTTCATCGAAGTCTGAAATTAATTGTGTTTCTTTTGCTTGAAGTTTTGATCCCCTACATAAGCACAGCTTAGCCCTTAAGTGATCAAATGGAGAGGAGAAAGCCCGATTCATTCTTATTACTTTCATTATTAGCATTGAGGCTCTGAGGTTAAGAGTTGGAACTCACCAGAAGATTTGCTCGGCACATTGTTACAGTGAGATAAAATCTTGATGGTGTTGGTGGTTTTTAACCCACCTAGATTCCTTAAAAGAGTCAGTTCTTGTCTCCCTCCCTCCCCACCCCACCCCCAGGGGCCAGCAGTCAATCAATAGCATGTGTGCTAATATACAGAAAGCAATAGGTATAATCCTTGTAAGTAGAGATGTTTGTACAATTGAGCAGCCTAAGCAGCGGGCTGACTGACGCATAGCACCTTCCACGGCCGAGTAGAACTGCTCCAGGGGGTTTCGGAGGCTGTCCATCAAGAAGCAGACGGTCTCCTCTGTCTTCCACAGCGAGGCAGGAGGGTCCAGAGTGCCGACCTATGCTTACCAAGCTTACTACGCTCACTCCCACCAAGTCCCTACGGACACAGTGACCCTATAGGGCAGGGTTGAACTGCTCTTCTTGCTGAGGCTAACAAGAGTAGAAAACCATATCTCTCACCCTGGAAGTGGTTTTGAACGGCAGCTCCAAGCATAACCAGGGCACACCAGGCCTCTTTGAATCTAACAGTCAGGAGAGGGAAATCAGTATTTACCGGAGCAAACACCACAATCATTAAGGCCTTCACCTAGAGCAGTGCTTCCCAGAGCGGTGCACGTTGAGGGCACTGGACCCATTCAGGGGGCTGCAAAAAGCAGATACCTATACTAGATTGTGGGCTATAGTACATTAGTTTTTCTTTGCCAGGGAACTCTGAGTCAATTTTTTTAGGGGGTGTTCCTAAACAAGTTTGGGACCCTATGACCCAGCAGCACTGTGGCCAGATAAAATATAAGACACCTAGTAAAATTTGAATCTCTAATGAGCAACAAGTTATTTTGTAGCATGATAAGCTTTTGCCATTCAATATTTGGGACACACTTGTACTGAACAATGCTACATGGGAAACACTAAAAAAAAATTGTGGCTGTTGTTTATCTGAAATTCATGTTGAACTGTGACTGCCCTGTATTTTATTGCAAGATCTGACAACTTTTTTATACTTTCTATGCCATATTATGTCAATTTTCATTTTTCCTTCTGCTGCTAGTTGTTGGATTAGACAGCAGAAGCAAACAGAGCGCTGATGATGGCTTCGTGACCGTGAGTCTAAAGCCAGACAAAGGTACGGATCTTCTCTGTTGTAGCTTGGCTTCCTGGTACTCGCATACCAGTGCCTTGACCTCTGCACACTTATTTCTTAACATTTGCGTTTTAGGGAAGAGGGCAAATTCTCAAGAAAACCGTAACTACTTGAGACTTTGGACTTCAGACAATAAATCTAAGTCAAAGAATGCAAAGGATTTACCCAAATTGAATCAAGTAAGTGCTTACCAGGTTAACACATCCATTTCAAACCTTGAAGCTCTTGTTTTCCAGACATAGAAAAATGTAGAGTAAGTATCCCTCAAAGACCACGGTAACCTAGGGTACTTCATCTGTATTTGTTTGAATCTATTTTATTTAGAATCTGTTTGTAAATCGTGTGTGTGTGTGTGTGTGTGAAGTATTCTGTTCAGAGAAAATGTGAGCCAATGTATAATCAAGTTTGAGAGCACACTCAAATACTCAACACACTACTTACAGACCAGTACACATAGCCTAAAGGGTATAGGGGTTATGTATCGGGCTGCTAGCTGCAAGGTTAGCACTTTGAAATCACCTACCCCTCCTTGGGAGAAAGATGAGGCTAGTCTCTCCTTCCATAAAGAGTTCGTTTCAGAGCCCACAGGCTCAGTGCTATGGGGTGGCTGAGTCAGTGGCAATAAGCTGAAGAGTTATCTGCAAGCTTTTCCTTAAGGAGCTGAAATGTAATGAGAGCCATGAAACAGTGCTCAGAATTATGAATCAAGATAGAAAATTCTAAGTTGGATAACGAAATATTATGCCAGGGGAGATCAGGAATATACCCTGGAAAAGAGTGGGAGAGCTAACCTTTGAAAGATGGTGACACATAGGGAAGAAGAAAGGAGATGCTGTCTGGAATTTTCTGAAAATCCTAAAACAAAGAGGAAAGAAGACAGTGAGTCAGATGTGTAGCATGCCGGCTTCCATTAACCACGATTACATCTAGGGGATGCACAGACAACTATGATTCCTTTATTCCTACTGCATTCGTTATATTTGAATAGCCATCATTTTAACCATGGAAAGACTAATAATTAAAAAAACTGTAACCAATAAAGGAATCGATCCTATGTGTAGGGCATTTGGAGATCCTTTAACCAATTATGGGAGCCCTGGTGGCATAGTGATTACACATTGGGCTGCTAACCTCAAAGTCACAGTTCTAAACCACCAGCTGCTCGGCTAAAGAAAGAAGAGGCTTTCTAGGGGCAGTTCTCCCCTGTCCAGTAAGGTCATTATGAGTCAGAACATTAGCAGTGAGTGAGTGAGTGAACCAAATGCCATCAAGTTCATTCCAATTCATGGCAACATTTGGAATTTGGCCTTGGTGACATAATGGTTACACATTGGGCTGCTACCCCAAAGGTCAATAGTTTGAAACCACTAGGAGAAAGACAAAGACAGGCCTTTTTCATCCCATAAACAGTCACAGTCTTGGAAACTCACAGGGGCAGTTCTACCCTGTCTTACAGGGTCGCTGTGAAGCAGCATTGACTCATGGCAGTGAGGGAGTGCGAATGGATGCGTAAGTGACATGGTTTTCCATGGCGGATCTTAGATCCTCAGGGCTTTCCTCTGAGGTCCAGCAGGATAGACTCAAACTTAAAGCCTCTCAGTTAGCAGTCCAGGGGGTTAGCCATTAGCGACACCCAAAGGTTCCGAAGTTCCTTTTCGATGGAGTTAAAGATCCATTTAACTTCTCCATTCTTGCCTCTGTACTCCCCAGGACACAGTCAGCTCTTTTCTTTTTCTCAATCGCTTTTCAGGGCCAGTTTATTGAGCTGTGCAAGACCATGTACAACATGTTCAGCGAGGACCCCAATGAGCAGGAGCTATACCACGCCACGGCCGCCGTGACCAGCCTCCTGCTCGAGATTGGGGAGGTGGGCAAACTCTTCGTCACCCAGCCTGCCAAGGAGAGCGGGCCCGCAGGTAGCGGGCCGCCCTGCACCCAAGGCCTCCCGGGCATGCTCTTCTCCAAGAAGGGGCCCAGCCAGCCTTATATCGTGGAGTCCGTCGATCCCCTCCCAGCCAACCTGACTGCCGACAGCGAGGAGCACTCCCTGGGAGGACAGATGGAGGACATTAAGCTGGAGGACTCCTCGCCCCGGGACAATGGGGCATGCTCCTCGATGCTGATCTCCGATGATGACACCAAGGATGACAGCTCCATGTCGTCCTACTCAGTGCTGAGTGCCGGCTCCCACGAGGAGGAGAAGCTACACTGTGAGGACATTGGAGAGGACACGGTCCTGGTGCGCAGTGGCCAAGGCACGGCGCCATTGCCCCAGAACACCAGCCTGGACCGGGACTGGGCCATCACCTTCGAGCAGTTCCTGGCCTCCCTGTTAACTGAGCCTGCCCTGGTGAAGTACTTTGACAAGCCTGTGTGCATGATGGCCAGGGTGACCAGTGCGAAAAACATCCGCATGATGGGCAAGCCGCTCTCCTCGGCCAGTGACTACGAGATCTCGGCCCTGTCAGGCTGACCAGGGAGGGACGGGCAGGGGAGGGGCTTTTTTATGTTCTTCTGTGCTGGGCTTTCTTTCTTTTAAATCTAAATATTTATTAGGACCTGGCTTGAAGCCTGGTGTTTTCATAATCTAATACAACGAAAACTGTTGGAACAAATATGTAGGTACCGTACATACTCTTACTCTATTGGCGGGGTGGGAGGGGGTGGGTGGGGATGTATCAGAATACTGTTTATTTCGTGGATTCAAAAAGGAAAATGAAACAATCAAACAAGATGAATCTGTCAGTGATCTATGTGTGTATCATAACTTATTATTCTTGCTGTTGAGCTGTATACATGGTTTAAAGAAAATAATGCTATTTAATGCTAACTAAGGTGGCTGTCATTTGTGTACCTTGGGCTTAAGCAAAATGAGAGCTGTAAGGATAATGGAAGGAAGTCTTACATGACAAAGGCATCGTCAGCCGGGTAAGTCCTGCGCCACAGCGCGTAGTATTTTTTTAGGATTTAAAGGATATTTTGTAAAAGCCCTCTTGATTCAAAACTGGTGATCAGCAGGCGCTGCCCCCCTAGAAGGAAACACACACAAGCGTCGGCGCGAGTGCATGCATGATTGGCACGTGAAGTCTGAGTAGCATGGGGTGATCGGTCTGTTCAGAGCAAACTGGTCAGCGGAAAGTCTTGTGCGGTTCCACTGCCTCAGCTGGCTGGCGCCGACCTCCGTATCACAGAGGAGAATCTGCAAGTGGCCGCCCGAAGATGGCAGAGGCTTGGTCCCCCACTCCCATCCTCACCGCCACCTCCAGGACTAGACAAAGTAAACATACTGATACTCTTGAGATTGGATTTGCAGCTCCTCCCTTTCCATGGCAAAGGAAGTAAAAATTAAACCGTTAAACTCTGCCATTTCTGTAATCTCCCTGGATTCCAGGAATCCTGTCATGTCTCTTTCTCATAGGACCATCTGCCTACTAAAATCCATGTAAAGTAGTGATCGTGTAAACTGAAAATTATCTGCAAGATAACATAGCTGAATGTTTTGGATTGGAGCTTGTCACTTTATAGGAAAGAATAGTCTGCTCTATCTTTTTCCTGAATGGATGTGGAAATGGAAGCTAGCACATCTGCACTTTGATCTCTTGGTTAATTTGTGCTCCTCTGATGACGTTGATTTTAATAAGTTTGGGAGGGCTTCCAGTGCCCCTCCCCCCACCCCCACCCCCATTGAACTCACAATCATGGTTCCATTTTCTCTACGTGTCCTGAGTAATCCTTTCAACGGCACTATGTTACTATATCGTATGTCCTTATCTTAGTTGTTGCTGCTGTTTTCTGTTTTGTTTACAGGATGATTTTTTTTAAACTGTCAAATGAAGTAGTGTTAACCTCAAGTAGGATCAATGTGAGCAAATAAAAGACATCAGATACTCGGATATTGTTTCCCATCTCAATGTTTGCTCTCCTGAGTTACATTGTTCCGTTGACAGCCTGCAGGAGACATTTCATTAGGCAGCACTTTGGAGTCACCTGATAGCCAAACAGGTGGGACAGAAATATCATCTGCAGTGGTGTACATAAATGAGTGCATTTAAGGTACAGGGGAGAATATATCAGCTAGATCATTTTAAACTATTTTCCAACAAAAGGAATGAGCACTCTTTGTTCCTTATTAGTAAACTGAACTGTCATTTGCTGCGTATTTGACCTGTAGCCCTGGGTGGTACAGGTGACTCGGGCGCAGGGCTGCAAGCCAGGTGGAAGGATGGAATCTACCAGACCTGAGGGACTTAGAAGAAAGACTTGGCAACCTGCTTCCAAAAGCACAGTCATTGGCAGCCCTGTGGAGCAGTTCTGAGACCCTCACACGCAGCCTTGAGTTGGTGTGCAGAGTGTTTACTCAATTTGACCTGGAGAGGATTATACACTGGAGGTTTCATAGGGGCCAAGGAACCCTGGTGGTATAATGGATCCCTCTCTGGACTGTGAACCACAAAGTCAGCAGTTCAAACCCACCAGCTTCTGTGTGGTGGAAGGATCAGATTTTCTCCTTGGGAACCCCCAGGGTTATTTCCACTCTGCCCTTGAAGGTTGCTGAAGCAGAATCAGCTCTGTGGTGATCAGTTAGGTTTGCTTATGTTTTTGTTCCATCTATTTTGGTTTTTAAAGCTACTTGGCGATGCCTCAAGAAGTAATGACAAAATATGAACGCTCTTATATACGTGATCGAGGGGAAGTAAGCATGAATGTAAAGGAACAGCCTCCAGAAGTCAGCAGGGCCAGGATCCCCTATTATCGTGGAGAAGGGCTATCATTGGAAAGCACCCAGGTCAAGAAGCACACGACTCTGTGGAGGCCAAGCTCATTCTGCTGCAGCACCATCCTTACCCCTTCAGCATACCATAGTGCGTTTATCACAGGAGCACAAGATGATTTGAAGGCAAAGTTAAGTCTGTATTTGCTTCTAAAGGACACCTAGGGAGCCATGGTGGGCCCTGGGCTGCTTAGTCTATGAGACAAATACATTGTCAGCGATTCACTTAGCCAGACAGGAAACAAGGGAGAATCTATCACTTTCCCCCGGCCAGTGTTTCCCACAGAGCAGGCTTCTGAAAAAGTCCAGTTGTTGTCTACTGTTGTCTAATGGGTGTGTTGTACCTTCTCGTATCTCCATAGAAAACCCACTTTGATTTCAATTTGTTGTGATGTAATGTCTTCCATGTATGGTCACTCAGATCCAGCTCCATGGTGCCACCCCCTGTGTTCGTGGCTGCTGTGTGATAACAGATGGTGGGCACAGGGTTGTGTAGCTTCGTGGACATTGTGGGGAGGGTCCAGCTCCTGCCCCTATCACATATGAAAACTCAGGAGAAAGCAGCTGCTGAGGAACCACAGCGAACCATCTAGGAGCTGGGTGCCAGAGAGTAAATGTGCCTGGGGTTCTGCTGGAGCAAACACAGATCAAAGGGTGCTCACCCGCCAGCATCACTCCAAGGCTGACTTAATGGGGCAGGCGGATGAGCTGTGTGGAGCTGCAGGCAGTGGATGCGAGGCTCACACACCAAACTCTGATGCGACTGCCTCTACACAGTGCTCTGTTCACATCCAGTTTCTGAGAGAAGTCTGGCTAGGCTTCACCATTGCCCTGTCCCCAGAGTTTCCACAGGCTCTGACCTCACGTGTGCACTTGTTGTAGCCTGGTCTCTGATGGAAACTGTGTTCAGAAGAGGCCTTGGCAGCAGCCTGTTTTGCCCCAGTGTCTGGACACAGGGCTCTTCCATGCACATTTACCCATTCTGTAGAGGGTCCTTTTGTTACAGCAGCAACTTCTAACCTGACTGATTCTAACAGCAGTCATTGATGTGGTTAATGCTTTAAAATGATTCCTTTAGAGAATGCTTGGGGCCCTGTGCCTTTCTTCAATTATCGCCTTCCGATAGCCTAAACTGTGCTACAAGTTGTTACCAAGGGGAGAGGAAGGAAATCCATCACTCAGGCAATGCCGAATTGTGCATGTAAACAATACTGAATCAGCAAATGTTCCGTAATATAGATATTTTACCATTATATTTATACATACACATATTCATATATTTGAATTATTGTGCTGGAGAAGAACCAATGGAAAACACACACACACACACACACACACACACACATTCCGGATGACAAAAGCATAAACATGGGTGAAAGGAGACAGCAGATGGAGGAAGATATCAAAATAATAACATTAATTTATAATTTATTATGGGTTCATGAGGGTGGGAGGGCAGGGAAGGAGGGGGAAAAAAAGAACTGATATCAAGGCTCAAGTAAAAAGAAAATGCTTTGAAAAAAGATGATAGCAACATGTGTACAAATGTGCTTGATACAATGGATGGATGGATTGCCACAAGAGCTGTAAGAGTCACTCAAAATTGAATTATTAAAAAAGAAAGAAAATACCACAGACTGCTGAAAGGTAAAACAGATCTGTCTTAGAAGAAGTATGTCCAGAGAACGCTTTTGAAAGGCAAGGGCGGATAAACTTGATCTTACGTCCTTTGGACATATTGTCAGGAGAGAGCAGTGCCTGGAGAAGCACATCATGTTTGGCAGTGAAAAAGAGGAAGGCCTTCGAGGAGATGGATGAACACGTGGCTGCCCCAATGGGCTCAAGCAGAAAAACAATTATAAGGGTGGTGCAGGACCCAGCAGGGTTTGGTTCTGCTCAGCTTAAGGTTGCTGTGAGTTAGAACCAACGTGATGGCCCATGGCAACAGCAGGAGACAGAAGAACTAGAGGAATTTGGAGGTCGGCGAACAGTATGCAAAGGTTCAGACTAAGATGATCTCCATGGGTTTCATAATGGGACTGCTGCCTGCGGAGGTGGGTCTGCACAGCAGCTGGAGGCAGAGGGGCCAAACTTTGGGCTATTCAGACTTCCCAGCTTTACAATCATTTCCTCCCCTCACCCTTCCCAGAGAGAACAGAATAGCAGTGCAGACCACAATCTTATAGCATCGCTCGGGATAATTGCCTGGGGAAGAATCACACTGATGTCACATCCCTAGGATGGGGCTGCAGGTGATTTTTTTGAGCCCTGGAATAAGTCTTGTGAAAGCATTTATTTCATAAATTGTGACCATTTGCTGTGTGATGTGCTGGGTATCGAGGTTACAAAAGCAAGCAACATAGAAAAGCACATGCTTTCAAAGCAAATTCGCATCCTGGTAGCACAAAGTATAAGCAAGATAAACAAATGCCCTATAGTTGACGTTGACGATGCATTCACCAGTCAAACAGAACAGCGATTTGCTATTCTGGAATGAGGGAACTGGAGAAATTTTACAAGGGTAGCCAGGGAAGATTTCACACAGAAGGTCGCTTGATGGTGAGAGGCAGCTGGATGCTGGGTTGTCTGGAGGAATGAAATCAAGTACATCTACAAAAAAACTTGACCTCAAAAAGTAATTTCATATCAAGAAGGCATCCCAACCCAGTCCAACTCAAGTCCATGACTGTGATGTCAGGCGGGGCTCTCTTCAGACTATAGCTACAGGCTGATGGGACAGGAAGATGACTAGGAAGCAGGGAGATCACAGGCTGGCAGGTGGAAAATCACAAGGATTCAAGGCCAGTGGATATATGGCAGGGCACCAAGAGTTTTCCAGGAGGCAGACACAGAGATCCAGGGAGGGGAAGAGGAAAGGGAAAGAGAGGAGAAGTTCCTAGTGTCCCTCTTTTAGCTAGGCCACACCACCAAGGAGGCATCATCAGGCTGTGCCCTGATTGATAGCATTGACTCCGCCCCTACTCTTTCACACAGGTGAAAGTTGACATAAAATCTAGCCCCCACACAGAATGCAGTTTTAAAAAGAAGGCTATGTTTGCTGACAGATGCATATCACACAGGAGAGAGAAAAGAAGGTAAGGACCTTTGAGGGCAGTCCTCCACAACTCTAATACTTTAGTTTGCGTTCATGGAGAAATTAGAAGCTTTTGCAGAAATTGGTCTGGAGGACTTCCACTAGGAGCATGTTAAGTGGTCAAAAGAGTTTTGCATCCAAATAATCTAGTCTGGACCTCAGGGAAGATTTCTGATTTCACCATAAATGTGGTATAATCTTGAGCCCCTATAAACCAACTACCTTCACTCACATTGGATCTAACCTGCCAAGTCATATATCTTGGTGTTTACTCCCATGGAGTCAGTTCTGACTCAGAGAGGCCTTATAGAGCACAGACAAGAGACCCAATGGGGTTTCCAAAGCTGCAACTCATAGAAGCAGACGGCTGCATCTTTCATGACATCACTGGTGTGTTCAAACAGATGCCCTAGAAGCTTATAGCCCCACGTTTCCCCTGAAGGCTTCACCCCCAGATGGATCAGGAGTGCCATTTAAGAATTATTGTGCGTGTCCCTGATCGACTTCCTCTCTTAGCTTCCCAAAAATGAGCATTATATTTTTTAACGATGCTCTCCAAGATCTCTAATCCTAATCCTGCTTTTTCTTAGGTGAACATTGGATTCTGAGTTCAATAAGTAATTCTAACAACTGGGTTGCTACTCTCAACTTTCAACCTCATGTAGGCTAACTGATCTTCATCTGTAATCTTTATTTTTCCTTTCTCCATCTTGAAGAAAAATATCTTTCATCTTCATCATTTTACCCATGATTATTTCTTGGTCTTTGAGTATGATTTTTTTTCATTATCTTCATGCTGTTACACTCCCTATTTGTCATTGACTTGTTGAACTGTACCCTAGAACAGCAGTTCTCAACCTGTGGGTCGCAACCCCTTTGGGGACCAAACAAACCTTCATAACAGTGGCAAAAGCACAGTTATGAAGTAGCAAAGAAAATAATTTTACGTTTGGGGGTCACCACAACATTGAGGATCTGTATTAAAGAGTTGGAGCATTAGGAAGGTGGAGAATCACTGGTCTAGAACATAAAGGGAGGAGTCCTTGGGTGGTGTGAGTGGTTGTTTGGCTATGAACTAGAAAAAAATGCTAAAGGGTCAGATTTACCTAGAAGTGCCTTAAAAGAAACACCTGTGATCTGCTTGCAAAAGCAGATCATACTCTATACATACATACACCAGTATATATTACTGCACCAACATATGGTAATATTATTATTGTTTTACTTAAAAGAAAAATCAGATCTGTTGACTGAGCGGGCTGTCAGCATCTTGTCCTGATTCATAATGTTGGCATTTCCAGTGGCCCAACCCTTACACCCAGTCAACAAGGAACCCAAAAGAGGAAATCAAAGATGGATGCTCTGTTTGAAGGTTACATATGGATCTAAAGTCCTCAATCCTGGCAACTCCAACAGGTTTTTAGAGGGAGTCCATTAAACAAACAAATGAAGGCAGTCATTCAAATGGCTCACTGGTCATTATTCAGACCAATATAGAGACCACTGTGTATAAGATAATGAACCCTGCAACTGGTGGCCTCCTCGTGGTGCAACAGCTAAATGCTTGGTTGTCAACTGAAAGGTTGTTGGTTTGAACCCACTCAGTTGCTCTGTGGGAGAAAGAGTCCTGTCCATAGTACAGCCTGTGAGGCAGTTCTGTACTATCACATCGAACTTGGAGGAGTGAAAAGTTGACTCAACGGCAATAACAATTAGTGAGCAAGTAAGAGATGATTAAATCTGGAAGTTCATGCTGTCATACTTTCATACCTATGTACATAGGGATACTTGTGCCTCACAAAAAAATCATTCTGTGATGCTCACTTACAGATGTGATCCCTGAAGGTAAAAATGGGTTCTTAAGCAAATGTGGTGAAGAAAGATGATGGTGCCTGGCTATTACAAGATAAAGCATCTGGAGTCTTAAAGGCTTAAAGTTAAACAAGCAACCATCTGATGGGCCCCTTTAGGCCAATGGTTAGATTGGAGATACTGGAAGGGTGGAGAGAAGATGGGGTAGAGAGTCGGAACCAACAGCAAAGATATACACACAAGCTTCTATTTGAAGGATGGGCATCAAAGGAGTGGGTTGGGGGAGAGGTCGGGCAGTGTAAGATATGACAGAACAATAACAATGTATAAAGTATTGAGGGTTGGTGGGGAGGAGAGACCAGGGGAAGAGGGGAAGGAATGCAAAAGCCGTTACTAGGGGATTAAGGGAAAAGGCAGATGATTGGAGAACAATAATAGAAGTGGACATGTGAGGGTGCTTGACACAGTATGCTTATTTATATATTGTGAAAAACGAGGTATGAGCCCCCAATAAAATGAATTAAAAATTAAAAAAATAAAACATGAAAAAAATAAGCACACAGTTTCACTATGAATTATAAAATTATTCTGATGTATGTATTTTAAAACAGTGTCACGAGAAGCACCTGCAACCTGAGCAGTGTGTTGTCTGTGTGCCCAGCAGTGCCTTCTCCTGGAGACTCTTATGCCTCTTCAACTCAAAGCAAGGGCCAACCTGAGTTAAGCTCACCTGAGATGACCAAGCAGCCAGACTATGACCTGAAGAGAATTGAGAACAAAGAAGAACCATGCATCCCAATGACCTCTCAGTCCTACAAGCTTTCAGGAAGGCCGTAGTCCTGCTCATGCAGGTAAAAGAGCAGCCAGCAAAGAAACCAGCAGCAAGAAATAGCCCTGTGATGACTGCAAATAAATTTGAAAATAATGGAAGTTTCCCACAAACTTTTTTGTTTTGTTTGTTTTTGTCTTTGTGGGCATCACTGCCTCTGGTGGTCGTGGGCGCTACCCAGCTACCACTGGATTTGAACCACCAAGCCCGCAGGCTGCAGTTCTGCACTCAACCACTTATGCCACCGGGGCTCAACCCCTCCCACAAACTTTTTTAAGCCCCCTTGTATATCACACAACTTTTCCCTGTTCAGTTATTTATAGGACTAAGTTGTATTGACAGCAATTAAAAGAATCTGTTTGCAAGCTAACATTCCATAATCCATGTAGCTTTTTCATCACCCCAACCCTCCACCCCCCACTTTCTGTATATTGCCCTAGAAACCACTAATTGACTTTGATATCTATTTATAATAATAAATATAATTATAATAATAATAAAAGCAACCATCTAGCTTGAAAACAACAAAACCTACATGGAAGAAGCTCACCAGCTTGTGTGACACAAGCTGTTGATGGGATCAGGTATTAGAAACCTCCAAACAAACAATCTTATTAATGCAACTGAGAGGGGCAGGAGTGGAGACCCAAAGGCCCTCTGTAGACAATGGGACATCCCCTCACAGAAGGGTCACAGAAGGGAAGGGTCACAGAAGGGAAGAACAAGTCAGAGAGGGTGCAGTATTATATGAAAGTAATAGCATAATTTATCGAAGGTTCATGAGGGCAAGGAGGGAGGGGAAAATGAGGAGCTGGTACCAAGGGCTCAAGTAGAAAGAAACATTTTTGAAAATAATGATGGCAGCATATATACAGATGTACTTGATAAGATTGATGTATGGATTGATGCAAGAGCTGTAAGAACCCCCAGTAAAAGAAACAAACCTTTGGATTGCAACAAAGGTGGGCAAATTGTAGTCACTTAGCATTTTTATCTCTCTTGAGTTCCTCTCTTTACTCTTTCTAATTGTTATTTCCATAAAATTTCTAAAACATCAATGTAAAAAAAAAGTCAATGTAATGATGTTTCTCTTGGTTTAACCTCTGTATTACGAATTGCTTGAAGGTCCACAGTGCTGGTGGTTAGTTTTGCATTCAGCTACTCACACACAAATTGTTTCATACACATGCCATTCATTGAATTTCTTCAATGTCATACCACTGAATCACTTCCTGTCTGTGCTTCCAATTTCCATTTTTCCTTCTTTCCTCACCCTTAACCTTGTCCTTGAGGAGAGACCACTCTTTTGTCTTCAGTGTGGCTGACTATTCTAGCACGTTCTCATACCTTATCAAAACTGAGCTAAAAGGGTGAGTTCAATTCCAAACTCAGGGTGAGTAAGGGCCACAGTCTCAGGGTTCTGTCAATAGCATCATCATTGTGTTTTTCTCTCCTGATAGCCGCTCAACATCACACCTCCCTACAGGATAATAAGCAAGGGTTTTACTCTGTATGATCAGTCATAGCTTCCAGCTCTCTTAAACATATAACCCGTGTACCAATGGGTAAGATATGTTGAAAAGAATTATGCAATGCCTCCATCTCTTGACATCATTCTCAGAACTCCTTGCTGTCACAATCAGTGAGAGACCAAATATATCCAAGGAATAGCACCAATTACTGGTGTCGATACAGAATTCTTGACCTCCTGTCCTCTACTGTCAAAATATGTGCACCAACTAGGATACTTCGATCCCTCCTGTGGCGGTCATGTGCTTATGTTAATCTCATGATTGAGATGTAGGGGTAAAGTTTAGCCTGTTAATCTGGAGATAGCCATTGAGTAGCCAATGAAGCCTCTGTGTCGGCATGGCTTTCTTCTGATACATCTGGGAAGTCTCGAGATACTTCCCTCGTGAAGATGAGAATCTATCTCCCTAGTTGTTGGGAGTTAGTCTGGGAGATGATTAATCACGGATAAGACAAGACGGCAGCATCTGAGAAGCTGAAGGAGCCGGAGCAGAAGCCACATGGCTTTGCCCTGATGGAGCCAGACCTCTAAAGCTGGAGAGGCCATGTGGGGACCCCTGCCAGTGATGAGTTGCTTCTGCCACCACTGGAAGCTGTTGATGGACTCTGAGCCCTGGAAGCGAGGAGCCATAGGGAGACACCTGCCAGCACCAGGTTTCTGCACCCACTGACCTGTGACTTCATGAGTTGGAAGGAGACTTTATAGATTGCTATCGGGCATATGGGCTAATATCGGACTTATGACTTTGAACTGGACTGGGTTGGGATGCTTTCTCAGTGTTCCATTCCTTTTGTATATAAGCCATTCCCTTATGTCCATATGCCTGTCTATGAAATTTGTTCCTCTAGTCTACCTGGACTAACACACCTCCCCTCAATGCCTTGTCCCAAATTTAGAAGTAAGAGGGAAAAATAGAGGTGAGTGGCTATTTTTTAATCTTTAGAAATGAAGTTTCATGCCAAATGATGTGGTCAGTAGGAAATGTTACCACAAGCCCCATAGGAATCTAGTTCTGAAGATTGACACCAGAATTATACATTAACATTTATAGTTTGTAACAAGGTGCCAGTATTTTCTATGTAAAACAGCTCAGAGGCTTTTCTCATGACCAGAAAAAAAAGCACTATCCATCGGAACAAGGCAAGTGAAAACGAAAATGACCTGTGAGCTCTCTGGATTATCCTGGGAGACATCGATCAAAGAAATTGTTGACATGGAAAATTCAGATATTTTTTTTTGGTGACTCTATCTTCTTTCTAATCATGGGCGAGAAAACCTGACTGTCTTAGCGGAGATTGCATCCTGGTGGTGCTGTGGCTGGGTTAAGCGTGTGTCATTAAGCACGGTGATCGGAGTCCCACAGGCTGTGTACCTTGCTGCCTCCACCACCTCTTCCTCAAGGACAGTCCTGAGGCCCTGAGCACTCTGGGGACCATAAAGGCACCAGTTAGGGTTGTTACAGGTCTACCCATCCATTGACCCAGCACAAGACTGAGAGGGTTTGTTGCTATTGTTGTTTTTAAATCATTTTATCGGGGGCTTATACAACTCATCACAATCCATACATCCATCGTGTCAAGCACATTTGTACATTTGTTACCATCATCATTCTCAAACCATTTTCTTTCTACTTGAAAGAATATTAGCTCCTCATCTTTTCACTCCCTCCCCCATGCTCCCTACCTCATGAACCATTGATAATTTATAAATTATTATTATTGTTTTGTCATGTCTTAAACTGTCTGACATCTTTCATCCACTTTTATGTTCCCTGCCCTCCAGGGAGGGGTTATATGTAGATCATTGTGATCAGTTCTCCTTTCTTCTCACTTTCTTCTCACTAAAGGATTTATCTTTCCTGGATTCCCTGTGCTTCCAGCTCTTATCTGTAGCAGTGTACATACTCTGGTCTAGCCAGATTTGTAAGGTAGAATTGGGGTCATGATAGTGGAGGGGGTGGACAGGAAACTTTAAAGAGCTAGAGGAAAGTTCAATATTTCATCAGTGCTATACTGCACCCTGACTGGCTCATCTCCTCCCCCATGATCCTTCTGTAAGGAGCTGTCTGGTTGCCTACAGATGGGCTTTGGGTCTCTACTCCAAACTTCCCCTCCTTCACAATGATACGATTTCTTGTCCTTCGATGCCTTATACCTGATCCCATCAACAGTTTGTCATTATACAGGCTGGTGTGCTTCTTCCATGTGGACTTTGTTGCTTTCGAGCTAGATGGCCACTTGTTTGTCTTCAAGCCTTTAAGACCCCAGCCACTTTATCTTTTGCTATCCTGGCACCATCAGCTTTCTTCACCACATTTGCTTATGTACCCGTTTTTCTTCAGTGATCATGTCAGGAAGGTGAGCATCATGGAATGCAGGTGTAATAGAACAAAGTGTTCTTGCATTGAGGGAGTACTTGAGTGGAGACCCTATGTCCATCTGCTATCTTAATACTAAACCTATCAGTAGATGCACATAGAGTTATTTCCCTATTGTCACATATAAATATAGTTACATATATACATGCCTGCATTTAGATTTCTATATATGTCCTTTGCCTCTTAGTTCTTTCCCTCTATTTCCTTTTACCTTCCTTTTGTCCTACTATCATGTTCAGCCTTCATTTGGGTTTCAATAATTCCTCTCAGTTACATTGTCCTAGATCAAGTCCTACCAAGCCTACTACACCCTCCTCACTATTGATTTTGGATCACTTGTGTTCCCTTGTCCCTGCGTTTGTTAACACCCATTTCCTTTTCCCTGCCTCCCCCTCTCCCATGTGCCCCCTGAACCATCGGTCTGCTGTTTTCTCCTCCAGATTGTTTATCCCACCTATCTTATCTAGCTAGACCTACAGACACAATAATATGCACACACACACACACAAAAAACAAGACAAAGCAAAGCACCAAAAGAAAACAGCAACAACAAAAACCAATGACAAAAAGAAGAAAAGCCTGCAAATAGTTTAAGGTCTGTTTATTGACCTTTAGGCGTGTTTTCTGGTTGATTCTTGTGAGGTGCCACGCACTGGCCCCACAGTCTATTTTTGGTATTCCCTGGGGGCTTTGTTCTTCTGTTCTCCTTGATGTTCTGTTGCATGCCCTTAGTGTTTTGTTTCAGTGTGGTGGGATAGGATTGGGTGCAATTTGGGTGTTGTGCCCCAAAACATTCCAGGTCAGTGTCTTAGAGTGGAGCTGACCCTGTGGCCGTCTTTGTGCTTTGATTGCTCTAAAGGGGAATATCATCCTCCAGGCTTGGTGAGCCAGGATGTGCTCTACTCTCTCCCTCCCCCTTCATGTGCTCCTGTGTGTTCTGATCAGACATGTCCCTCTCCCTGAGCGGTAGCTTCAGTGCTGTCCTCTGAAGTGAATTCTCCTGTGGAGAGGAGATGTTGTCTATGTAGTTGTGATTGGGACCAGCGACTCAGACCTTTCCCTTGTTCCCTGCTTCATGCCGGAATGCTGCCTTCATGTCTTGGAGCATCAGGTTGAAGGCTGGTCCCTCTTTCCCTGTGGAGAGATAAACAATACTCTCCCTTTGGGTGGGTTAGTACTCTGTTCCCCCCACTATCCATGTCTTTTTTTTTCTTTTTCCTCCTCCATTTTAGTTGGCTACCATATGTATCCCTGGATTTGGTCTGGCCCCTGCCTTACTACCGTGACCTCACCTCAGGAATGTATGTATACAGTAGCTTTTTCCCTATGCCCCTTTTGCATTTTTAAGCTTACCTCAGCAGACTCATGTTGTACTTGTCCTTTTGTGCTTGACTTACTTTGCTTAGCAAGATTTCCTCTAGTTCTTTCCATATGGAGATGTGCTTCATGTGTTCATCACTGGAGTACTGTGTAGTACTCCATTGTATGTATGCACCACAGTTTTTTAGCCCATCAGTTGATGAAAATTTGGGCTGTTTCAAACTCCTTGCAATTGTGAACTGTGCTGCGATGAACATTGGAGCACAGATGTCTGGCTGTGGTTTGTTTCTTGTTTCTTCTGGGTATATGTCCAGTAGGGGGATTTCTGGGTCGTATGGTAGCTCCATTTCTATCTGGTTTAGATATTGCCAAATCGACTTCCATAGTGGCTGTACATACATTTGCAATTCTCTTAGAGCTAATGATCAGGAACATTTTCTCATGTGTTTATTGGTCATTTGGATTTCTGCCCTTGTGAAACTTCTGTTGATGTCAGAGAACCGGCCTCTAACATATCATCACAGGTTCAATAGGTGCAATTGTACAGCAATAAGTATTATTATAGTAAAGTCATAGAGAATATGAAAGATAGAAATAGTGAAGTCAGACACATTTCATGGTAGCATGTTCACCTCAGCCCTACTTGGTGGTCCACATGTAGAGAGAGAGAGAGATTTATTACTAACCAAGCCTTTTTATATCTTTTCTGGGGATGTACAAGTCCCCAAACTACAGGTAAGGGCATACATCACAGGAAAGGGTGGTGCTATAGATAATACAGTGATGGAAGGTACCATCTAAGCAGGGGCATACATCTATTAGGAAAGGGAAGTGTTGGGGGGTCCCATGAGCGGACTGGTGGTTAACAAACTTCAGCGAGTGGCAATCTATTGTGATATAACAGCAGGGGATGGACTCTGCAGCCAGAGGTCTGGCAGGCTGAAACTTTCAGGGAGAATAACTAAAGGTCTGTCCTCCTACCAAATGCTGGCAAATAGTTACTGATATTTGCTTAATATTTTAGAGGAGATATAATTGTGGAAATGCCCTATCTTCATCTGACACTTTTGAAATCCTTTGCCCACTTCTTCAGTGGACAATTAGGTTTGTTTGTTTTTTGGAAGTTAGCAGAGTCCTGTAGATTTTATGAATAATGCCTTTGTCCAATGTGTCATTGTTAAAGATGTTTTCCCAGTCCGTGGCTCTCTTATTACTCTCTTGGTGAATTCATCTTTAGTATAACCCACTTGTCAATTTGTGATTCATCTGTATTTGTGTTCTTCCCTATTTCTGATACACTATGTATTCCCTGCACCAAAGTTCTCAGGTTCGTCCCAATTCCCTCATTGATGGCCATAAGAGTCTGGGGTTTTACCTCGAGGTCTGTGATTCACCTTGAGTTTATTCTGGTGCCTGGAGTGAGGTAAGGGACTTGCTTCATTGTTCTGCAGATAGATATCCATTCTTTGCAGCACCACTTGTTGAAAAGAGCATCTGCTTCCCATTTGATATATTTGGGGCCCTTATCAAAGATCAGTTGTCTGCATGCTGATGTTTTTATTTCTGTGTTTTCAGTTCTTTTCTGTGGGTCTAAATATCTGTCATTATACCAATACTATGTGCTTTTGTCCTCTGTGGTATCTATGTGCTAAAGTCAGATAAAATAAGCCTCCCCTCCCCCATTCTGTTCTTCTTCTTTACCACTCTGTTAATTCAGGGCTTCTTCCCTCTCCATATGAAGTTGGTAATCAGTTTTTCAATATCTTTAAAGAAAGATAAGGGTAATTGTATTGGTTTGCATTAGCCTTATATAGTGCCATGGGCAGAAATGACATCTTTACTATATTGAGTCCTTCCATTCACAAGCATAGGATGTTCTTCCATTTGTTGAGGTCACTTTGTTTCTTGTAATAGTGTTCTGTAGTTTTCCTCATACAAATATTTTGTTCTTTTAGTCAGGTATATCCTTAGATATATTTGTATTTATATTTGGCTATTCTAAAGAGAACCATTTTTTTGGATATTCTCTTCTGTGGTCTTATCCAATGTGGTCTACTGGTCTGATACACTTGCTTCCGGTACTCCCCTTGTGGAGCTTTTGGGATTTTCCAAATATAGAATCACATCATCTGTGAATAACAATATTTTCACTCTTCCTTCCCCAGGTAAATACCTCTGTTGTTAGCTAAAACCTCCAGTACGATGTTAAATAAGAATGGGACAAGGGGCATCTTATCTGGTCCCCCTTAAGTGGGATTGTGTTTCTTTTTTCTCCATTGACTTCCATGTGGCTGTTGGTTTCTCATATAGAGTTTATATTATATTGAGGAATTTCCTTCCATTCCTAACTTCTTGAGTGTCTTAAACAGGAAGTGGTGTTGGATGGTGTCAAATGCTTTTCTGCATCTGAGGCTGAGAGGTTTTTGGTAAGTGGCAATTAGTGAAAAACTTGTGGTGGCCTTACTTCTCCACAAAATGTCATCTTCCTGTAATCTGTATTTAATCAAATCCAAGTGGCACAGAGATAACAGGGCCCACAGTTCATCAAAAGCTCCAAACCCAGCGGGAAAGATGTGACTCTCTGCCTCAATAAAAATTCACCTCGTTAATTATGCTCCCTGCTGCAACATAGGGGTTATGCTAACAGGGTCAGTAGTTGGGAAGAGAACTACCAGCTCTTGGGGAGAGAAATGGGACTCTGAAGCACTCATGTAACCCACAAGGCAGCTCTGCAGTGAGCCACTCGGCAGCGAATCAGGGTTACTTTTCATGATTTCCCCACTAGAGGGTGGTGTTGGGTTGAAGACTGGTTTACTTTGAGCCCAAATTCAATATATTCTGCTTCTTTTTACTTTTTCAGTGAGAACTTAAAAGATACATTTGCCCCTTACAGCAGACGATAATTAGGGCAGATCTTTAAGTTCAAGTAGAGCTGTAAAAATAAAATGGCATTATCAGAAAGAATTTTTCAAAAGCATCTGTCCCCTTCAGGCAGCATTCAATGGCCACATAGTATTTTATTGTGAGCAGAGGCAGGAAACCAGACGAAAAAGAAAACATTCAACCTAAACGAGAGACCTGCTTTCTCTGTGACATACATCTCACCTAGTATGAAATATTTGCACAGGATTTCACTTTCACTTACAGTGTCGTTTTCGCTGGAGTCTGTGGCTTTAACCTGGCAAAACCAAACTTTGTAAGCATGTCAAAGAGACAATGGGGGTGTGCCATGCTGAGCCTCCATTGAGGGTATGGGGCTGGGACTGGACCGCTGCCCCCAAGGCCACCTCTGACTACCACGCATCCAGTAGTTTGTCTCCCCACCTCCTCTCCCAAGCCCCCACCCCAGTCATATCCCAAAGCATGATTGATGCCAACCCGATCTCCAACCTTCCATAAATTCTCCATCTCTTTCCCAGCCCTTTTCAATGTGGGGGTCGGTTTTCTCTGCTGAGGAGACAATCCCAGCTGCTTCCAATAAGACAGTGGTTCTCCACTTTCCCAATGCCACGACCCTGACCCTTTAATACAGTTCCTCATGTTGTGCTGACCACCCCCAACCATAAATGTATTTTTGTTGCTACTTCATAACTATAATTTTGCTACTGTTATGAAATGTAACTATCTGACATACAGGATGTATTTTCATTGTTACAAATTGAGCGTAATTAAAGGATAGTGATTCATCACAAAAACAGCATGTAATTATATATTGGAGATAGTTATTTCTAAAGACAAATCAATGAAATTTTGTCTTGAAGCATGCGGTAGCATAGGTAACAGTCTTCACACTGGGTATGTGGGTGTATCTGCATGTGGACGGACCCGCTTGGGGAGGGATAGAGGAACAGTGTCTAGTTCCTAAAACCATTGGAAAGATGTGTTTTCCGATGGTCTTAGGTGACCTCTATTAAGGTGTCATTTGACTCCCAAAGGGTTCACGACCCACAGGTTGAGAACGGCTGCCTTAAGAGCACTTTTAAAAACACTAAGGGTCAGAGTGGAGAAACTTCAACAAAGCTAAAAATGATACAAATTAAAGGAGGAAAACCTTTCAAGATGGTAGAGTACTGCCTTTTAAATAATAAAAGCTGGCCCTGGGCTGAGGAATCGTGCAGGGCAGGCCTTGCACTATGGACCCTCGCAAAAGAAGCAGGGTCACTGTCCTGGCCCACATGTGGTATGCAAATGAGCCCTTCTGTGAAAGGAAGATAAAAAGTGCTCACTGGCTATGGCTAGAAAAGTCAGGCCAAGTTTCAGAAGCATGGAGACTAAAGAAGGATCCTAGCCGTTTTAGGAGCCTGTCACTGCTGTTTTCCATTGGCTATGCCCCTGGGAGTGCAAATGGTTCACACCCTTGGCTGTTCACTATCTTGGACCTTGAGCCTCCCCTGTCCCTTTAGAAGAAAAGCCTCATCTCCTGTTTGGGGGGAAAGAGGCACTGGAAACTTAACCGAGCACCAAGTTCTACTCTGAGACCCATGGGGTCGTGGGGAGACAATTGAGATTCAACAGGCACCTGGCGATCTGGCTACACAAACTCTTTCCAAATGGATGCCCTGCACCTCTCTGTTTGCTCCTTCCTCATTAACTGCAGCTTCCTTTGACCTGACCCCTGGCTGGAGATAGGGGGCGGGGGAGAAAGTGAAGATGTTAGTGAATCCCTAACTTGTAAAGAGGACAAAAGAAAAACTCAAAATTTAGCTTCCCAGAAGCTAAACTTGTAGGTCGGTTCTATCCCCTCTGTCTTAGATAGGATTCTCTACAGAAACAAAACCAGGACACTAATAATTATATATGTATACACACACACATATATATACATATATAAATAGAAAGAGATCTAAATAAGAAATAAAGTTAATTAATCTATAAAGCAGTATGAATGGCTCAGTGCAACTCACTTCCATGAGACAGCTAATACACTGGCAGTCCTTCAATTCTTGAGGAACAATTCAGGGTATCTGGCCATGGCAGCAAACAGCAAGGCAAATCACCAACAGTCAGCCAGAAGACAGAGTCCAATAGTCCCCAGCTCAAGAGATGCATATTCCAGTAGCGTGGCAAGGCAGGGCTTGAAGGAACCTCAATTTACAGTGACAGAGTCCATGGATTAGGTGTCCCACAAGTAGTGCAGCTAGCCAATGGAAGCAGAGAACAAGAAAGGCAGCTGGCTGCACACTGGTCCAAAAATCCAAGAGCAAGCGCTCTTCAAATAGTCTCACATGTGTTCATTGGCCATGTTGGCACAACAAACCTATCTATCTTCAATAGCCATGTTGGCACAACAAACCTACCTGTCACATCCTCTTTGTCTGACCTTTCCTCTGCCTGTATTGACTGGTACTTTAAAGAGCATCCCGTTCCCGGAGAAGGACACCATGCTTGGAAGAGAAGCAGGGCAGCAAGAAGAGGAAGGCCTTGTGGAGATGCACTGACCCAATGATGATAGCCCTGAGCGCAAACTGCCCCATTAGTGCGGCTGGCCCCAGTCTGACAGCGCTCCAGTCTGCTGTGCGGAGGAATGCCACAATTTGGAACGGACTCAGCGGCACAAAACACCAGCAATAAAACAGCCCAGCTGCTACCAAAAAAGGGGGGCTTGGGAGCTCAGTCACACCCTCTGCGTTGGGTAATTGGTGTTCTGCCTCGTGCCCCGTGATCGGGTCATGGCTTCCTCTGGGCAGGCTGCTTGTGGGAGTCTGAGGGAACAAAGGAACTGCGACCACCTGGGCACCCTATTCACGGGACTCTTTCGGGACATGCCAGGATCTCCTGTTCTAATGCTGGGCATGGGCAGACTAAGGCAGAAGGGTGCCTGCATCAGCCCGCTTGCGGGGTGCCACGTGGAATTTTGATGCATAAACTGCGAGGTCCCACACACGCACAAGGTTCCCCACAGTGACCCGCAGGACTCGGGTCAGAAGAGAAAAGGGGTAGGCAGAGGACCACTACTCCCACGTCTGCCCATGCTCTGTCTGGAAATGCTAAGAGCGGATGGGCATCTCAACAGAAACCCAGCCTCACTGGCAGTGAGCAGATGCCGTGTGGCAGTGACCGTACAGGGCAACGTGAAACTCTAAGCTTTATGGGGGTAAAAAGCCTCACCGTTCTCCCACAAAGCAGCTGTGGATTTCAAACTGCTGATCAGGGCCGACAATGGGTAATCACCATGTCCCCGGGCTCACGTATATGTAGATGTACATGCATGGATATGCAGATATGTGTGTAAGTATAAAGGGAACATATATGTATATGTATGTGAGTGTGTGTGCATGTGGGAGTACCCCTACACACATGCCCATGCCAAAAACAAAACATTTTTTCCCAAAGCTATATATTTAAATTATTTTTACAAAAGAATCTTATCACCTTCAAAGTGCTTACTCTGCATTACACTTAATACATTTGTCAAATCTGTGATTCCATTATTGGAAATATTTTTCAAACTCATCTGTTTGGATGACTGGCAGTGCCTCCCTTGTTTTCTTCTTCACCTCTTCTTTGTCATCATATTGTTGTCCTCTTATGTCTCTTTTCATTGGCAGAAACAAAAAGAAGGCACACAGAGTGAGGTCAAGTGAGTAGGTGGCGGGGGGGGGGCAAAAGAGGCATGCTGTGTTTTGCCCCAAATCGATGCACTTGAGAGGGCTACATGAGCAAGTACTCTGTCATGGTGGAAAATGTAGTACCCCCTCTGCCACAGCATTCTCTTCCTTTGTCACAAATCAGGCCTTTTTTTGTCACACATGGTTATACTATCTTTTCAGAACCTCTAAATAGAAAACTTGATTAACAGTCTGGCCTGGTGGAGTGAATTCCAAATGCACTATGAGTCAACATTTTCATCCATTCAAGAAATTGATGGACATCCAGAACAAATGTTCAATTGACATTTCACCTATTTCAAAATGAGAAAATTTGTATTTTCCCCATAGTGCTGTCCTTGTAAGCTGTGTTAAACATCACAAGAATTTCTGTGGCATTTGTCCAAGCAGAAAACAATTTAACAATTGTATGCTGTTCTCTTAAATTGGCCAACACAGAAAATAAGCTTTGAGCAAAACTGCTTTTATGAAAAAATTCACTGTGGTCAGAGAGAACTTTCCCAGGAGATGCCACTGGGTACACTAACTCAGAACAAGTTCCTCGATACCTATGTAGTGGGAAAAAATGGTACTACAAAAGCACCGCTCCACCTAGAAGAGGTATTTTTTTTCTGTTTGGGGGAGGTACCCCCATGTACATCTCCACAACTATTGACAAATCTGCATAAAATAGTTGACCTGACCCAATGGCAACATTGAGAATTCTTATTTTGAGGAGACAGACAGCAAGGTCTGGTTGAAGACTTGCACCAATATACAGACTCTGGGTCCACGGGGACAGCATCAGAAAGCTACAGGCATGCCTGACAAAAATCGATGCTCTGTGCTGTGAAATGAATGGGAGGCTGCCAAATAATCGTGATTTTACTGCAAAGTGGCCACAGAGACAGCATGGCTCAGGGTCCCATCTTCCTACATGGCATGACACTCACTAGCAGCCCTCAGCATCACACAGCTGGGAAAGACAGCTACGGCCCACAAAAGGAAGAGGGGCTTATTTTCTGTTTTTTTTTTTTTTAATCAACATGTAAATGAATGGGTAGCAGGGAGGGATGGAGAAGGAAGTCTACAAACTTACCACCATGGAGTCAGTTCTGGCGCAGAGCGACCCTGTAGACAGAGCAGAAGTGCTCGGGTGGGTTTCCAGCACTGTGACTTTCTATGGCAGTGCAACGTCTCAGCACTCTCCTATGGAGTCGCTGGTGGTTTCAAACTGCTGACCTTGCTGCTAGTAACTCAGGGCACAGCCCATACACCACCAGGACTTTCTTTTGTAATAATCCTGTGCACCATCAGATGCCAAACACTACATTATTCCATCCTCTGAGTTAAAGATCCTTGAAAGCATCGATTTCACTCCTGGCCAACAAATGCCCCAACTGTAAGGCCAATTTAGTGTGGCTGATACAATCATCTTGAAATTCAGGCCCTGACTTGTATATTATATGGAACAAGAATCAAGAAAAAAGAATACCATTGTGGTAGTTACATAATATCATGTCAACTTGAAAATACATAAAAGTATATGGGTGGTGTTTTTTTTTTAAATGAATCATTTTATTGGGGGCTCATACAACTCCCATCACAGTATCAGTTCTCTATATTACCCTTCCTCCCCCCTTCCCCTTGAACCCTTAGTAACTTACAAATTGTTATTTTTTTCATACTGTATACTATCCAATGTGTCCTAACACTCGCTTCCCTGTTGTCTGTGTCCCAGAGAGGAGGCTACGTGTAGATCCCTGAAGTTGGTTCTCCCTTTCTATTCCTCCATTCCTCCACTCTCCTGGTATTTTTAACCTTTCAGTCAGGTCACATGCCAATGGTGCCTCCTTGTGGGTGTAGCCTTCTCATAAAGATGGCCCTGGGGAATCTCCCTCTCTTTCTCTACCTTCACCTTCTGGCTGGCTGACCTTGATTGCTCCAGAGCCATGACCATTGGATCCACAAGACTTTGCACCCACCGCCTATAAGCTTCCTGCATTCTGCATCATTGATTGTGACTACATGAGGGACTTAAGGATTGGAATCAGATTTATGGTTTTGGGTTGGACTGGCTGGGGTGTCTAGTACACTTACTTTTGGATATAAAACTCTTTCTTATAAAAATCCAGAGTGTCTCTGAATTTGTTTCTCTAGTCAAACCAGTCTGCTCCCCATGCACTGTCCTTACAATGATAATGTTTGAGCCCATTGTTGCAGCCACTGTGTTGACCCAGCTTACTGAGGGCTTCCCTTTTTTCCATTCACTCTTTCCTTCACCAAGCACAAAACCTTTCTCCAGAGATCAAAGCCACTTGATAACATCTGCAGTCCATGAGATGAAGTCTCTGTCCCTGCTTCCAAGAGCATTCTGCCTGTATGTTTTCCAAGCTTTGAGAGACCTAGACTGGTAAAGGGCAGGACTCTTGTGTGGAATGACTGGAGTTTTATTTTCTGGAAGGAGATCTCCCTCCCTTCTGCTAATCTCACATGGAACAGAACAGCTTTGGGCATGCACTCCTTGTTTGGGTTACCACCCCTCTTATTTGTACTATGAAGATCATGCTTCTCTGCCGACACCTCTTGCTGAAGTGATGGCATCATTTTGCTTCAGCAAATGACCCCAGGTACTTGAGAAGTGCTGGTTGACAATGTGGGACTCCTAAACCCAAAACTGTCCCATTGTCAGCCTATTTTGGGGCAGCTGGTAGAATTGGAGTCATAAATCACAATGAGCAGGCTGAGCCCTGACAGCGTAGTGATTGGGTGTGGGACTGCAGCCCACTCCGTTGGCAGTTCAAAATCCAGCAGCAGCTCTCCAGGAGCAAGGCTGGGCCTACTACTGCCACCCGAGGGCAGTGATAACCCCCCCCCCCCAAATCACAATGAGCCACAATGCCAAGTTCTGAATGACTGTAGGGCAGTAATGGTGACAAAAATGTTTGTCGACCCACAGTTTGACTACTGAAGCCAAACCTGTCCAGTCAATTCTGACTTGCATGGAGGCTACAGGACTGGGGTGAAACCTTGTAGGTTTCCCAAGGATGTAACACTTTCAGGGAGCAGTAGTTACATCTCTTTTGCAAGGAATGGCTCTTGTTAGGTTGACTCGTCATGACATTGTGGCTGTATTTGAGCCCATTGTTGCAGTCACTGTGTCAAGCCATCTCATCAAAGATCTTCCTCTGTTTTCATTGGCTCTCTACCGAGCATGATGTCTTTCTCCAGGATATCTATGAGCTGGCTGGTGGTTTTAAACCACTAACATTTGGAATTGTAGTTGGGTTCTGATTCCGAACGAGACATCCTGTTTTTTTTTTAACAATTTAACAACATCCTGTGGCATTTTAAAATTGAAATAAACTTATTATAATACTATTTTTGTGTTCTATGAAAAATTTTTTTCCATAAAGTGCAGATTTAATTTTTCATTATTTGCCTCAGTAAACATCATCTCTTTTCAGATCTCCTCCTGCTCCCACCTAAGGAGGAATGTGTTTTTGTCTCTTATTATCATCATTCTATGAAAATTTTTGTTGCTTCGCATAGACCAAATTTTTAATCAAGAACACATTCCATTCCACGCCCCCTTCCCCGGTCAATGGTGGCCCCCTTAAAATCTGTGATTGCCCTTTTTGCCCTAGCTGCTCTCATAATTTTCTCTTTTTCTTCATAATTGGATAGTTTAACAACTATATGTCTTGGTGTTTTCTTCTTGGCGTTTAGTCTAGCTGGTGTTCTTTCTGCCTTCTGTATGGTTATATAGTTTTCATTCATTAAGCTAGGGAAGTTTTCCTCTAAGCATTCCCTCACTATTTTGGATGTTGGTTTTCTTGATGCCTCATCCTCCAGCAGACTGATAATCCTAATGCTGTTTCTTTTCATAATATCAGCCAGGCATTTAATATTTTCTTCTGCTTCTCTCATAGACTTGTTAGATTTTTTCTCCCATTTATTAATTTCTACTTGTGAGTCCTCTAGGTCACTTGTCCTGTTCTCTGCCTCCTCCATTCTCTGGCCGAAATCTGAGAGCTTACTATTAGTTTTTGTTAGCTCACTCTTTAGTTCTTGGATTTCCCTTTGGTGCGTGGCCTTTATCTCCTGTATCAATTCTTCTTTCTTCTTTAATGCATCGCTCAAGAGCTACATACATGTTAGTAACATCTTGAAGATTTCTTTCTTTGGTTGAGTGATCTCCGCATTTTCTATGACTGCTGTTAGGTCCAGCTGATCTCCTTGCATCAGATCCAGTTTCTCTTTTCTTGATACTGTGGAAGCTGCTAGCTGTTTTTTGTTTGATTTATTTGTATTAGGTGGCATTTTCCTTGGTGTTTTGTGGCCCTGGGGTCTCTCTTTAGGAGGCTGGTCTTATATGATAGCTTTTCTCGGGAACTGTTTGCAGCTAGGCCTTGCAGATCTGATGGAGTGTGTTGGCTGAGCAGGGGAGTGGGTTTAGGGGATGGGGTGGGAGTTGGGTGGTCTGTTCCTGGCTAGCGGCGCTTGCCACAGATAGGTGGGAAAAAATCCTCTAGTACTCTGGGGTGGGGAGGACCGGCTGGCTATTTACCCAGGAGACAATATAAAGCGAACCTCTCTGTCGCAGGTTGTGGGGTGGGTGCCCTGAACTGGCAGCGTCTGTGAGGAGTGCCCGCCACTGTGGGGAGTGCGGGCGTTCCTTTCACTACTGTTAGAAAGTGCGGCCAGTTGGGCAGGCTTGGGTTTAGGGGATGGCTTGATCTTATCCTGGGCAGTGGTGCGCCTGGGCGCGGGCCTCCGGGGTGGGGAAGGGTTTGGCCCACTGTTGTGCTGGGGACACAGAAGTCCCTGGGGGTGGGGAGCGAGAGGTGTGGGTCTGCGTGGAGTGTCCCCTGGGCACCCTGGGCACCTTGGGGTGGGGAGGACTGGTCAGCGATTGCGCGCGGGCGCTGATTAACTGTGGGTCCCAGATCTCAGGGTCGCCCTGGATCCTGCCGGCACAAAGATCCCGCAGCCTCTGGGCAGGCGTCTGTGCCCGCGTCAGTGCGGAGCGCGGACGTGCGGGTCGCGCCCCTGCTCCTGGTTCAGAGGAGGGCTCTGAACATTCCTGGAGTCACAAAACCACCCTTCCCCGTGTCACCCCCACTCACCGAGCTCCGGGCGTGGGCTTCCTATCTGGCCGCCATCTTCCCTCTGCAGAGCCCCCTTAAAATCTGGAAACTGGAAATCTGTTCACTTTAGCTCTGAACCACTGCACCACAAGGAATACTTTACAGCAGGGGTCCTCAAACTTTTCAAACAGGGAGCCAGTTTACTGTCCCTCAGACTGTTGGAGGGTTGGATTATAGTTAAAAACAAAACAAAACCAAAAAAAAAGCTATGAACGAATTCACTGTGGGTCCAGGATGAGTCGGCTGGTAAGCAGGACATGCAGTAGAAGCAAAAACACCCGGTGGCCTGATAAATCTCCTCCGCAAGCCACATGTGGTCCATGGGCCATAGTTTGAGGACGCCTGCTTTGCAGCAATACAAGCAAACAAACAATCCCACATTTACAGAACAATACTTTCATATTTAAAAGACCTTCATGATTAACCAGTGCAATCCACTCATTTTTCAGATGAGGACACAGAGATGTGGAAGGCTTCAGTTTTTCTTGGTTTCAATCTTCGTTTCTAGCCCAGGCACACTCTGGTCATACAGTGGGTTACACTGTGGACTGCGAACAGAAAGGTCAGCAGTTCGAAACCACCAGGCCTGCATGGAGAACGTGGACGCTTTCTACTCTTGGGAAGATTGGCAGTCTCAGAGACCAGTAGGAGCAGTTCTTCTCTAGCCAACAGGGCACTGCAAGTCAGAATGAATGGACACAACAGCCAAGGGTTTTAATAGTTTTAGACACTTTGCAGTTTGTTAAAATGTGTGGTAGTAAAACATATGTGGCTGCAAAAAGGGCTTACAACATGAGCCCATTTAACATTTCCCACATATGGTGTAGTGATCAATTATATTCATCATGTTATGAAATCATTGCTAATAGCTAGTGTATTAGTAATAGTAGTCAAGTCCCTCTGAGAATTGTGAGTATTTCAAAGTACCTTTCCAGACAACTCTGACTGGAGAGTTCACAACAACCCCTCCCCACGGCTTTCCTCTCAGGGTGAGGATGGCCAGCACATGCCTGACCGACAGGTTCCCTCTCTCTGACCACAGGTCATCCCCCCTCACACAACATCAAGACATTTTGTAGTTTAAATACAGCTTGACCCAGGCGCTAACCAATTGCGAGACTGGAGTTTCACGTGGCTTTTCACAGTAAAAAAAAAAAATGTCATTTTGGGTTTTATTTGGTAGTACATAAAAACATCTCCAATTTACACAAGTGGCCTTAAAGTGGAGGTTTGCATAGTGTCTAATTGCTTCTTCTTAATGAAGAAAAAATATCTCAGGTACACAAATCAAAAATTCAGATTGTATGCAAAAGAAGTTATGCTGGTTTGTTTCAGGTCATTGAATATTCTTAAGGATTGTCAACCATTTTAAAAAGTAAAGTAAATTGCGGGCTGAGCCCCGGTGGCATAGTGGTTGTGCGCAGGACTGCGGTCCACTGGGATGGAGGTTCGATTCCAGCTCCCAGGAGCAAAGGCTGAGCCTCCTACTCCCACCACCTGAGGGCAGTGATGCTCCCCCCCCCCCAAAAAAAAAAAGTAAAGTAAATTAAGGCCTCAAGGTACCAATCTGTGTAAATGATCCTAGATTCCTGGGAGTGTCTAGTATTTTAAAGGTCAAGGACCTTCTCACCCCTCTGTTCTCTTTTTAAGAAGTGCTAGCAAGTACTTCTTCTACTAGGTTTGAGAGACCCCCTGGTTTAGGAGCCCCATTGGCTGGCATAGTGTGGTCTGTTCCTAGTGCTACCTGCTCTGCATGGAATTACGTCCCCTCAAAGTGTGTGCTGTAAATCCTCAATCCCCTCTCCCCCACACCTGTGAATATAGTCCCATTTGGGAATAAGACTCTATTATATTTGGTGAAACTAATTGAAGGTAGGAGATGGTTTAAATCCATTGCTTCCGAGGTATAAAGAGCAAAGGAGGCATGAGAGGGGCATACAAACAGAGGCGTGGAGCACACACCCGGGTCACCAAGGAATTGAAGGGGTAGAATCAAAAAAGACTAGGTCTTCTCCTGAGCACGCACGCGCGCACACACACTCATTCTAAAAAAGTTCTTAAAGAAATATAGTCCTAAATTTTAGAAACAGAAATGGGAGAAGCTATAAAGAGTATCAGAAATGATAAATATCCAGCTCAAATCTGAACAAATATTCACATGAAAAAAAATTATCATAATGTAAGTGAGCTGCAGGGCAACAGTAACATAATAGATAACAATGACTCGGTGGAGTTACATTGTGCTTAAGGCCTTGCATGTTCTGGAAGGTGATACAAATATTCTGTTAAATTTTAAACACTCAAGAAAACATGCTGTAAATTCTACAAAGAACAAATCAGAAGGAGGGAAAAAGATGGAATAGCAAAACTAAAATAATTAAAGCAAGACAAAGTAAGAGACAGGAAAAAGAAATAAATGGGACAAATGGCACATCACTGAAAAGTGATGGCTTTAAGTCTCAGTTTATTCCTAATTACTAAGTACATAAATTATTGAATGTACATAAATCAATCACTCAACTTTCAAAACAAATGTTTTCATCCTGAACTTTAAAAATTTCATCATATGTAGTGTACAATCAATATATTTTTTAATTGAAGGGCTCAGAAATGTTGAAACTAAAATAATAGGGGACAATAATACACAAATAATAGCCCAAAGAGTATTGTATTTTAATAACCAAATCTGTAGGTGGATATGAGTGTACATATGTATGTGTATATATGAATAAACCAATGAATCCATTCAGACTCATGATGACCCATGTATAACAAGTACTCCATGGGGTAGCCTAGGCTCTAATCTTGGCATCAGTAGCTGGCTAAGTGCTGCTGGAGAGATTAGAAACATTTTTTAAATTAAAAATCATGTATTAGGGGCTTGTACATCATTTTTCCAATACATAAATAAACATACGGTGACAAGCACCTTCACACATCCACTGCCATCATCATTCTCCAAACATCAGCCTTTTCCCCCAAGCCCCTGGTTATCGGCTCCTCCAACCTCTCCCCCCTTCCCCTGCTCTCCCTCCCTCATCAACCCTCAATACTTTATAAATTATTATTGTTCTGTCATATCTTACCCTGCCCAACACCTCCCTCAACCCACTCCCCCGATGCCCATCCTCCAGATAGGTCATAAATAGATCCTTGCACTTGGTTCCTTCTCTCCACCCCACCTTCTCTCCACCCATCCAGTACTTCCAATCTAACCACCGGCCCGAGGGGGATCATCCATCCTGATTTCCCCATATCTCCAGCTCCCCTCTCCCCTAGTGTACCTTCTCCAGTCCATCCGGATTTGAAAGGTAGAGTTGGGACCATGATGGTTGGGGGAGGAAAACCTCAGGAACTAGAGGAAACTTGTATGCATCATCACTGCCCGGCTGCACCTTGACTAGTCTGTGTCCTTCCCGTGGCTCCCCTGTAAAGGGGTGGCCAATTACCCACCAGTAGGCCTTAGGTCCCCACCGTGCTCCTCCCCTCACTCGTAATGAAGTGATTCCTGTTCTTTGATGCTCAATACTTGCTCCCTTTTGCTCCTCTTGATCACACTTGCTGGTGTGTTACTTCCCTGTGAACTTTGCTGTCTGTGCTGAATGGCCACTCGGTTATCTTCAGTCTTTGAGACTCTAGACATTCAATCATTTGGTAGCTGGCCACCATCTTTTCTTCTACTCTGTTTGCCTCTGTATCCATTTGTCTTCAGCGATATCAGGAGTTAATTGGTCCATTGATTTTGATTTTTGTTCTTTGATGCCTGATGCCTGATTGTTTCAGTACCTCATGATCAAACAGGCAAGTGAGCTTCTTTTATGGTGGGTTTTGTTGCTCCTGAGCTAGATGGCTGCTCGTTTATGCTCAAGCCTTTAAGACCCCAGGTGATATATCTTTTGATAGCTGGGCACCATCAGCTTTCTTCACCACTCTTGCTGATGCTCCCACATGTCCTCAGTGGGCACATAGTGATATGTGTTTTGTTTTTTTCCCCGTTTGATGTCTATTGACTAGACCTTTCACCACCGTGTGGCCACGCTGGCTGTTGTGCTTCTTCAGTGTGGGTGTGGTCTCTTCTCAAGTGGAGGTCTATTGTTTACCTTTAGGCTTTTAAGACCCCAAACAATATATCCTTTGATGGCTGGGCACCATCATCTTTCTTCACCACATTTGCTTATGCACCAATTTTATTTCAGTGATCATGTTGGGCCAGTGAGCCTCGACGAATACCAGATTCATAGAACAAAGTGTTCTTGCATTGAGGGAGCACCAGGGTGAGGGCCCAAGGTCCACCTGCTGCCCTAATACTTGGCCTATACATATGTTCTTAAATTTATTCCCATCTTATAACAGATAGTTGTATTTATGTATGGACATACCTATGTTAGACCTCTGCAAGTGCCCTTGGCCTTCTAGCTCTTTCCTCTATTTCCTTCCATCTCCCTCCTGTCCCACCATCTTGTTCCACCTTCATTGGCATAGAAACATTTTTAATAGCATGAACCATTTGCACCACTGAAAGACCAGGCCATTTCAATAAATATTATTTAAAATGAAGCAAAAGAAAAAAAATGTAAGTAATAATGAAGGGCATTTCATAATGTAAGAAGGTTGATTGATCAAAAATGATAAAACTATTTCAAACTTGCATGTACCTCATAAAAAGTAGCCTTATATATAGGACTGCAGCCCACAGGGTTGGCAGTTCATATCCATCAGCAGCTCTCCAGGAGCAAGGCTGGGCCTCCTACATCCACCAGGGGGCAGTGATGCCCACACAAAAAAATAGCCTTGTATATAAAGCAAAAGTGCCCGTGGAGAAACAGAAAATGCATAATCAAAGAAGATAGTTAGCTAAATTCTCTCAGTTTCTGGTAGAACAAACAGAAAAAGACAGTAGATACATGTAAAATTTTAAAATCATGTCTAAAAATCTTGCCTGCTTGGCTTATATAGGACATTGTCTCCACTAACACCTGGTGAAAATTTTTTAAAATTTCCCATTAAGGTTAGGGCAGAGGCAAAGATAGCCTCTATCAGCAATTCTCTTAAATTTGTGCTACAGGCCCTCAACAACAACAAGAAACAAGACAAGCTCACTGCCAGAGTGATAGGCTGGAGTCTACCCCATCATCACACAGGTACCAATAAGTTGGCATAAAACCCAACCCCCTCAGTACTCTTTAACAGGATGTGCTGGTAGACCCCAAAGCAGCTGGTTATTTCTTCAACATCATCTCAGAGACCCCAAAGCAGCTGGTTATTTCTTCAACATCATCTCAGATGCCCCTGTTTCCTGATTTGGCTTTGAGCCTTTCCAACCCTGAATAAATTGCTTGAGCTTTTCCCCTATACAAGAAGGCTTCATGAAACGTAAGTGGAAATTCTTACCCTCCTTCTTTCTCTTCTTTTAATTTTTTTTGAAAATTTTATTTTTCAATTCCATTTTCACTCAAACTTTTTGAAGCCTCCCTAGTGTTTCTACATGGAAATATTTTTTAAATCATTTTATTAGGGGCTCATCCAACTATTATCATGATCAATGCATACATCAATTGCATGCAGTCCACATTTGCACATTTGTTGCCATCATCATTCTCAAAATATTCTCCTTCCCATGAACCTTAATAATTTACAAATTATCACTATTGTGTCATATCATACACTATCTGAAGTGCCCCTTCACCCACTTCCCTGTTGTCCATACCCCAGGGAGGAGGTCATATGTAGATCCCTACAATTGGTTCCCCCTTTCTACTCCACCTTTCCTCCACCCTCCTTGTATCACCATTCTCACCACTGATCCTGAAGGGATCATTTGTCCTGAATTCCATGTTTCTGGTTCTTATCTGTACCAGTGCACATCCCCTGGATTTGTAAAGTAGAATTGGGATCATTATAGTGGGGAGAGAGGAAGCATTTGAGAACTAGAGGAAAGTTGAATATTTCATTGTTGCTACACTGTATCTTGACTGGCTCCTCTCCTTCCTGTGACCCTTCTATAAGGGGATGTCACTTCACCTGTCGATGGGCTTTGGATCCCCAATCTGTACTCCCCCTCATTTATAATGATGTAATTTTTAGTTCTTTGATGCCTGATCCCTATACTACCTCATGGTCATACAGGTTGGTGTGCTTCTTCCATGTGGGCGTTGTTGCTTCTGAGCTACATGGCAACTTATTTACTTTCAAGTTTTTTTGTTTTTTTGTTTTTTTGGGCATCACTGCTCTCCAGTGGTGGGAGTAGGAGGCCCAGCCCCACTGCTGGAATCGAACCTCCGTCCCAGTGGGCCGCAGTCCCGCCCACAACCACTACGCCACTGGGGCTCAGCCGCTACTTTCAAGTTTTTAAGACCCCAGATGCTTTATTTTTTGATAGCCAGGCACCATCAGCATTCTTCACCACTTTTGTTTAAGCATACATATGTCTTCAGTGATCATTTCAGGAAGGTGAGCATCATGGAATGTCAATTTAGTAGAACAAAAAGTGTTCGTGCTTTGAGGAGGTACTTGAGCGGAAGTTCAATTCTCATCTGCTGTCTTAATACTACCCCTATAAGTATAAGTAGGTAGACCTAGTTCCCCACCATCATATATAAATATATTTTCCTATGTACATGCTTGTATTTGGACCTCTATAAATGCTCTTTACCCCCCAGTTCTTTCCACTATTTCCTTTTACTTTCCTCTTGTCCCCACTATCATGCTCAGCCTTCATTTGGGTTTCAGTAATTTTGCTCTGTTATATTCATCTTCATCAACCCCTATCAGTCTTTTCACACCCACCTTGTCACTGATTTTGAAACACCTGGCCAAGAAGATTGAGGATATTGTCACGCCTAACACTCAGAAGGCCAGGAAGCTCTTTGGGAGAGGCTGACTTGTATGTTGCCAAAAAGTGGAGCTGTCTCTAGAAACAGTCGCCAAATGCCCTTGATCAAATTATAGGATACTGTTGAGATGCAGAGAGAGAGAGAGAGAGAGAGAGAGAGAGAGAGTGCATTTTGTACTGGCTTTTATTTTCCATCTCCTCACTTTTCCGGCAGGTACTTCTCACACCAGCTGGCATTTCGAGGCTAAATATGAGACTCTCTGTTCTTCCATTATCAGAGGAAGCCAGTCTCTAATGCCTATATCACGGGTTCGATAGGCACAGTTGCATAGCAATAATTATTAATTATTATAGTATAGTTATAGAGAGCATGAGAAAGAGAATAATAATAAGAGTCAGACACATTTTATGGTAGCATGCTCACCTCAGTCTCTTTAGGTGGTCTACCTGGAGAGAGAGTAAGTGGGGGAAGGGATTAGGGAGGAGAGGGAGAGGGGGTGAGAGCTTCAGGCACAAGCGGGGCATGGGGTGGGGGGGCAGGAGGGAGGGAGAAGAGAGAGAGGGGGCTTTCTTTATTCTGTCCAAGCCTTATATAGCCTTTGAAGCCATGTAAGTTCCCAGATTACAGATAAGGACATACATCACAGGCTAGGGTTGTGCTATACTTACATGTTACAGAAGAGGTGGTGTCAGGGTCCCATGTGACAAGATTAGACCCCAGAGTCTTGGATGTGGCTAAACAGGTTAGCCTAGTTGAGATCTCAGTAACAGCAGCGCCTGAATCTGCCCCAGGCTTCAAAGGAAGCAGCCCACTGTGCCAACAGTAGGGGGTTGGACCTATGTTCTGTGAGGCACACAAAGGCCCCTGATATCTGGAGCCTTTTAGGGAGAATATCTCTAGGCTTCTGAGCTGGCAGATGATTACCAATACTTGCTTAATATTTTGGAGTAGATATAATTGTGGAAAAATCCTGACTTCACCCCACATTCTGCTACTTGTCTTCTGACACGTTTCCCTCCATTTCCATGTTGTCTTTACTGTGGGAAAAAAACGAGGCTTTCTAGTCCTGGAAAGAGTCACAAGCTCAGAAAGTCCCAGAGGCAGTTCTACCCTGCCCCCAGGGTCACAGTGAGTGGGAATCCACTTGACAGCAGGGAGTGAGAAGGACATGAGCCTTATCATCCAGGATCACTATTGCACAACTGCCTAGCATGTATGGACTTTGTAGGAATTGATTTCCTTGTAGTTTAAGAGGCAGGAATCCAAGTTCAGAGTGCTGCCACTTTAGTTTCCATTTCTTGGTGTTGTTTGTTTGTTTGCTTTTGAGAACCCCGTGTCTGTATTTCACTGACCCTCACATTTCTAGTAGCATCCTATCAGAATCAATAAAACAGAGGGTGATCCTCAATCCCCTGGATCGCCCTCGTGCCGCAGCAATGGGATCAGACAGGAAGAACACTCTGAGGTGACTGAGCACCGGCTGGGGCCTGTTGCACGCAGAGGCGCTGAAAGTTGGAGCTGGCTCATTGTCACCTAACAACCACCACCGTTTTTATTTTTTGAAGATTCTATTAGGATATCTTAATGATGTTCTTAGACTCTATTAGATCATCATTAGATCAAGTGTACTTGTACAATTGCTGACATAATTTTCAATACATTTTCTTTAAAAATTTTAAAAATAATTTTATTGGGGGTTCTTGTAGCTTTATAACATTCAATACATCATCTGTATCAAGCACATTTGCACACATGCTGCCACATTCATTTCCAAACATTTTCCACTTGAGCCCTTGGTATAAGCTCCTCTTTCCCCCTTGCCCCCCCTTTTTTAATGCATCATTTTTGGGGGGACTTATATACCTCCCCTCACAATCCACACATACATCAATTGTAAGCAGGCCACATTTGCACACTTATTACCATCATCCTTCTCAAAATATCCTCCCTCTACTTAGGCCCCCAGTACTGGCTCCCCATGTTTCCCTTCCCCCTTCCCCTTCCCCATGAACCCTTAATAATTTACAAAATGTTATTGATTTTTCATATCATACACTGTCCAATGTGTCCTCTCACCCACTTACCTGTTGGCAATGCCCCAGAGAGGAGGCTATATGTAGATTCCTGAAATTGGTTCCCCTTTCTATTACACCATCCCTCTACCCTCTCAGTATCCCCACTCCCATCACTAGTCCTGAGGGCACATCCATCCTAAATTATATTCCCTGTTCTAGTCAAACTTGTCTGGTAGAACCAGGAGCATAATGGGTGAGAGGAAGCATTTGATTTTTTTTTCTCTTTTTTTT